>CAMXCT020000555.1:0-237288 GCA_947184155.2 Cladocopium goreaui | reverse complement strand
TGGAACCATGGGCTGCCGGCCGCGGTCCCGATCCGTCCTTCGCTGCCATGGTGTTTTGGTGCTCCTCCAAGAGGCGGGCAAAGTCTCCAAGAGAACACGGGCAAGCTGGCAGGTGGCCGATGAAGTGCGGGCAAAGTCCAAGTTTGGAGCTAGTTTCTAGGGAGTTCAAGAAGGAACGTTTGGAACCATGGGCTGCCGGCCGCGGTCCCGATCCGTCTTCGCTGCCATGGTGTTTTGGTGCTGCGACACGGTCCTCCAAGAGAACACGGGCAAGCTGGCAGGTGGCCGATGAAGGGCGGGCAAAGTCCAAGTTTGGAGCTAGTTTCTAGGGAGTTCAGAAAGCAACGTTTGGAACCATGGACTGCCGGCCGCGGGCCCGATCCGTCCTTCGCTGCCATATGGTGTTTTGGTGCTGCGACACGGTCCTCTAAGAGAACACGGGCAAGCTGGCAGGTGGCCGATGAAGGGCGGGCAAAGTCCAAGTTTGGAGCTAGCTTCTAGGGAGTTCAGAAAGCAACGTTTGGAACCATGGGCTGCCGGCCGCGGTCCCGATCCGTCCTTCGCTGCCATGGTGTTTTGGTGTTGCGACACGGTCCTCCAAGAGAGCACGGGCAAGCTGGCAGGTGGGCCGATGAAGGGCGGGCAAAGTCCAAGTTTGGAGCTAGTTTCTAGGGAGTTCAGAAAGCAACATTTGGAACCATGGGCTGCCGGCCGCGGGCCCGATCCGTCCTTCGCTGCCATGGTGTTTTGGTGCTGCGACAGGGTCCGCCAAGAGAAGACAAGCAAGCTGGCAGGTGGCCGATGAAGGGCGGGCAAAAGTCCAAGTTTGGAGCTAGTTTCTAGGGAGTTCAGAAAGCAACGTTTGGAACCATGGGCTGCCGGCCGCGGGCCCGATCCGTCCTTCGCTGCCATGGTGTTTTGGTGCTGCGACAGGGTCCGCCAAGAGAAGACAAGCAAGCTGGCAGGTGGCCGATGAAGGGCGGGCAAAGTCCAAGTGTTCAGAAAGCAACGTTTGGAACCATGGGCTGCCGGCCGCGGGCCCGATCCGTCCTTCGCTGCCATGGTGTTTTGGTGCTGCGACAGGGTCCGCCAAGAGAAGACAAGCAAGCTGGCAGGTGGCCGATGAAGGGTGGGCAAAAGTCCAAGTTTGGAGCTAATTTCTAGGGGGTTCAGAAAGCAACGTTTGGAACCATGGGCTGCCGGCCGCGGGCCCGATCCGTCCTTCGCTGCCATGGTGTTTTGGTGCTGCGACACGGTCCTCCAAGAGAAGCACGGGCAAGCTGGCAGGTGGCCGATGAAGGGCGGGCAAAGTCCAAGTTTGGAGCTAGTTTCTAGGGAGTTCAGAAAGCAACGTTTGGAACCATGGGCTGCCGACCGCGGGCCCGATCCGTCCTTCGCTGCCATGGTGTTTTGGTGCTGCGACACGGTTCTCCAAGAGGCGGGCAAAGTCTCCAAGAGAACACGGGCAAGCTGGCAGGTGGCCGATGAAGGGCGGGCAAAGTCCAAGTTTGGAGCTAGTTTCTAGGGAGTTCAAGAAGCAACGTTTGGAACCATGGGCTGCCGGCCGCGGGCCCGATCCGTCTTCGCTGCCATGGTGTTTTGGTGCTGCGACACGGTCTTCCAAGAGAACACGGGCAAGCTGGCAGGTGGCCGATGAAGGGCGGGCAAAGTCCAAGTTTGGAGCTAGTTTCTAGGGAGTTCAGAAAGCAACGTTTGGAACCATGGGCTGCCGGCCGCGGACCCGATCCGTCCTTCGCTGCCATGGTGTTTTGGTGCTGCGACGCGGTCCTCCAAGAGAACACGGGCAAGCTGGCAGGTGGCCGATGAAGGGCGGGCAAAGTCCAAGTTTGGAGCTAGTTTCTAGGGAGTTCAGAAAGCAACGTTTGGAACCATGGGCTGCCGGCCGCGGGCCCGATCCGTCCTTCGCTGCCATGGTGTTTTGGTGCTGCGACACGGTCCTCCAAGAGAACACGGGCAAGCTGGCAGGTGGCCGATGAAGGGCGGGCAAAGTTCAAGTTTGGAGCTAGTTTCTAGGGAGTTCAGAAAGCAACGTTTGGAACCATGGGCTGCCGACCGCGGGCCCGATCCGTCCTTCGCTGCCATGGTGTTTTGGTGCTGCGACACGGTCCGCCAAGAGAACACAAGCAAGCTGGCAGGGTTGCGTGCCATTATGACTGTAATCGCGGCTTTCGCGCCAAGCCGTAAACTCTGCGTATGGTTTTCGCTCTAAGCATTCGGCGCAAGACCAATGCCCCCGCAGCTTCTGGACGCAGTCGCGGCAACAGCGCCTGTCAGCATTGCGAGCTTTCCAGGCGGCAGGGCCATAGTCTTTCTCTGCCTTGGGAACCCCACATTTGAAACATGGTTTCTTGGCTTCGCATGTCAAACACACACGGTAAAAACTACATTGACGTTGCCGATGCTTTTCGGGAAAATTGGTCTCGACATGCCACAGCTTGCAGACGTTGCATTGCCATGGCGTCCCGGCATCTGCGTAATGCTTTGTGCATTCGCGACAAACGCGATCTTTGTCGTCGCGCTTCCACTGGCCACCGGTGAAAGCTGTAGATGGCTTGCGCTCTGCGCAGGTTGAACACGCGCGTTCTTCACAATATTTGGCCAGCAAGTCCTGCCAATTGATCGGTTCCCTGCGAAGATGTCGGAGCAGCAGGTCCCGCCCTAAACCAATACCTTTCTGGAATGGAGCGGCGTCAAAAGGTCGAAAGATCAGGAGCTTCTCACGGCCTTGCACGCGGGTAATGGCGACGTAGACGGTAAATGGATTTCCCCTTGGCCCTATGCAAAGATCTGTCGTCACGCCTTCCTTGATGGTTTGGCCTTGTGCGACATGCGCTGTGATAGCAAACTGCGGCGCCAGCGGGAATTGCGTGCGTGAGACACGGAGCTTGGGGCTTCGACGTTGCCGGTCCAAGTACCACACGCGTCTGCAGGTCACAACTGGGTAGACGTTTGCGTCCGGGACACCGGATATTTGCCACGACGTGGCGGTGTCAAACTTCACGTATACCACGGCTGGCAAGTTGTTGCACACCATTCCTTCGGGTGCAGGTGTCGCATCGGCAATCGCAGACCAACCGACTACATAGCCCTTTGTGCCTTTCAGGATTCCACGCTTGCGGTCTAGGTGGTCTGTGGCCCGAACAGGCATGCCCACGCACAGCAGCAAGACGCCATACAGCCCACCGCATTCCTTGTCGTGTCGCTGCAACCACTGCAATTTCTCGGCCGTCAGATTCGGCTTTTCTTGGAGGACCGCTGCCGAAGCAAGATCGCGTGCCACAAATAAATACGGTAGGTGTCCTCGGGCGTTTGCCCATTGGAGGGCGCGGACCTTGTTGACGTGATATTTGATGTCATTTGTGCCGAAGATTGCAACTGCATCGCTGAACTCGTTCTGAAACCGACTGTCCGCATCGCCTTGGGCGACAAGCATACGCGAGCGGCGATCAGTCGCACACGTGTCGCATTCGGCCAGTTGAATGGCTTCTGGAGACAAACCTTGCGTGATTAAAGCGGCGCAAGCAGGTCGTTGACACGTTGCGTGCCCAGCAATCCAGCTTCCTGGCACCGTCGTGGGCTTGCCGTGCAAAAACTTATGGTTATCGTCGGATAGCTGCCCATGACGGAGCTGTCCTTGAAGTTCCGCTAGCCAAGCGTCTTGTGTGCGCTCACAGCGCACCAATTCCGTAACACCTTGCATGCCTGCTGTGGGGCTGCCCCAAAGAAGGGTTTGGCCCTGATGTCCGGGTGCCTGCCGTGTGCTTTTACGTCCGGCCAACAAATCCCAGGGGATATCTCCCAGAAACGTTCCTTTTGGGGGTGGCAGCTGGTACAGATCTCCCGCCAAAATCACGTTCAAACCGCCAAAGGGCCGGATTTTTCCGTCGCGGTCATACTTGGCCATGCTGAGGTCCCGCAACAGCTCGCGGCACCGAAGTTCCAGCTGCGCCAGCAATTCTGCGCTAACCATGCTGAATTCGTCCAGAATCAACCATCGCCATTGCAGGCTGCGACCCGCACATTCCATGGCTCGGATTAAGCTTTGGGTTCTGTCACCCGACCAGTCGAGACCCAGCGCGTGGTGTATCGTGTCGCCATCCAGAAGTTCAGCCATAACAGCTTGAAAACTCACGATCTGGAAGTCGACGCCGTGCTTCCATCCCAACACGTTTTCGAACAATTCGTGACGAAGATATTTCAGTGTATGCGATTTTCCAGTGCCAGGGCCGCCGTGTAAGACCCAACGAAATGGTTCGGCATCAACATTGCCAGACCGCGCGTCGCAGGTGCTGGCTGCCAGCTCTGTTTCGACGCGCGTCGCCACCAGCTTGCAAAAGTGGCGTTGCTCTTCATTACAGGGCCCTTGGGGCAAGCGCGCAACCCATTGCTGCACATTTGCGACGGATGCGCCAGACCAAACCGCAACGGAGCTGGCAAGCGGCGCCGATGGCATGCAAGTTCCGGCGCCGTCCGTTCGTTTCCGCGCCGCCTGGTGCGCTGCTTTCGGATCCAGTGCTGCATACAGCGTGTCCGTCGCCAGAGTTCTGTCTCCATGCGGTCTTGCCCCCCACAACACATCTGCGGTGTTCATTGCCGACTCAACCCGGTGCGCTCGGTCATCGTTCGCCGCTTTGTTGCTGGCTGCCTTCTGCGCTGGGCACGGCGTGCGCAGAGCTGCGGTCACATCGGCTGGGCGCAGCGCCAACAGTTCGTCGACGCCGTCGTCATCACTGTTCGCATCCGCTTCTGCTAAGAAACAGTGTCTGATCCCGAAGAAGGGCCTTGGTTGATGTACTTCGTACACAAAACGTTTCAACGCCCTATAGCAATAGTCATTTGATGAACCCACAACAAAGTGAACAGCCCTAAGCGGCTGGAAGGATCACTGACGTGGAAGAGCATAGGGGAAAGATGAAAAAGAAAACCCTGCATATGCAATCTATACACAGACCACCTACACTTGAGCCTGCATCATATGTTCTTTCCACTTCCAAGAGGTCCTCTCCGTTGAAATGGGCTGACGCTTTTCAAAAAGATTGAAGCTGTGAAGAAGCAGGTCGAGGAACCGATTCTAGTCTGAAATTTGGGACCTTATATGCATGATGCATGATGGATTGATATCATATACCCGCAGAATGCTAAATGGGAAACCACTTAAGGATGGCAGAACATCTTACACTGGAGGCCCAGTGCAAGCCAGAACCTTAATAATGTCGCTCAGCATCTGTCACATACTTGATTGATGTCTTACGAAGTCGATTGTATTCAGAGGCCCCATTATTTGAATCCAAATATGCCTAGGCTACTCAAGAAAGCAATTACGGCTGGAAAGAAGGCCCTGAATGCCGGCACAGTGCCGGACAAGGAAAAGGTGAATACCAAAGAAATCAAAGGCAACGGAAAAGGCCAAGGCCAAAAGCAAGGGAAAGAAAACCGGTGAGAGCAAACGATCTAGGGCAGAGGTGCAGGCAGACCATGAAGAAGGAGAGGAAGAAGAGGAGAAAGAATTTATGAGGAGGAGGAAGAAAGTGATGAGACACCCCCCACAAAGAAGAAGGTCAAAAAGAATTCCAAGAACTCTACTGCCAAAGCCCGCCCGTCGTCCAAAGCAGCCCCGAAAACGGCGAGAAGCAAGAACTCCAGCAGAAAGTCAGTGATCCACGCCTTGGGTTGCATCAGTGAGAGCATTGCTGCTGGGAAGCATGTCGAATACATATACTGCGATGGATAATGTCTTTTGATCAATTTGATCACTTTGAGTTCCAACTGTGGGTGGGAAACCCAATCTTGCAGTGACAAGCCTGCACACTATGACAATTGGCATAGCCCCTCTGACAGCCTGACAGTTTCTGAGTGTCGCTTCCCGGCTAGGCGCTTGGCGTGGCAGTACAGCCGTGGTGTGCCCCAGCTGAACCATGGCGCAAACCCAGCTGTAATCAGAAAGCCACTTCTGCTTCTGATTGAGCCCTTGTTGTCCATGCTACAAAGCACATCTTGACACATGGAAGTGGTGCGTCATTTTTGATGGCTTGAGTACATTGAGTTGCACGATTCTTTTGGCACATGACCGGGCAACACGCCCTGTTAGTTTTTCCTTGAACCCAGCATGGTGGCAAGGCAGGTAGAATTGAAACCAAGCTTGACAGAAGATGCACTTGATATGAAGTCTCAAGATGATGATTTCTGTGCCGCTCCAGTCTGAATGTCTGAAGATAAGCACCAGATACAAGCCAGTTCTGCTTCTGATTGAGCCCTTGTTGTCCATGCTACAGCGCACATCTTGACACATGAAACTGGTGCGTCATTTTTGATGGCTTGGGTACACTGAGTTGCACGATTCTTTTCCATCCAATTATGGTTATGGTCCAAATTTTGACCCATATAAAGGGGTCGGCGGCAGGGGGCGTAGCCCCTTAATCCGGCGACGCCGTCCGGTGGTGGTGGCTAAGCATAGCTTTAGCTACCCGGGGGCGCGCCGGTGCCGCCGACCCTCCCCTAAAATCCTTCAGCCTGGTGGGGTTTTCACGTTTTTCGGGGTCTGGGGTGGACAAAAAGAGGGTGAAATTTCAAGATGCGTTTTGGAAGTCCTAAAATCGGAAAAAAATGCCGTTTTGACACATTTTTCGGACGATTTTTCGCTTTTCGGAAGTCACAAAATGCTGTAAATTACAACATTTTTGCGTTTTAACGTCGTTGGCGGGAGCCATGCACAAACGCAGAAAATGCTGTAAATACCAGTACTTTTTGGACCCGAGATGCACAAAACACTGCAAATACCAGTGTGTTTGAAAGCCAAGCAAAAAAAAAACACTGTAAATTACAGCATTTTTGGCGGGTTGATCGCAAAAAATGCTGGTATTTACAATGTTTCTGCAATTTCAAGCAAAATCGTGGAAGGCACGAAACACTGTAAATAGCGGTGTTTTGGCAACTTTTGGACGCCGAAACGCTGGTATTTACGCAGTTTTTTGCTTGTGACGGGGCCACTCCCCTGTAAATTACAGCATTGTTTGCACTTTTTGAACCGATTTTTTGTCTTGCTGCATGCAACAAACGCTGGTATTTACACGTTTTTCAAAAAATCGAAGATCGTGATGTGAACGAAACTCTGCAAACCTGAGAAGGGGTGGAACGAAAGCCAGCGCTTGCTTTTTGACTCGCGCGGGGGCGCGTGAAACTCCACCTCATCCATATGGCATGGCTCAAACATGAAGCGCCCCAACATCAACAATTGCTATCGGGTCATAATTTTCCAATCATTAAATGGACCTTTTTAGGGTAAACTCCACGATTTTGTAACTTCTATATCCAAATATGTTTCCTACAATGTACTGCGGCATTGTGAAAAGTTCTATCTCAAGTTCCGTAAATCCGCCTTTGGTTGCTCATTTATCTTAAAACAGCGCAAGTTTGCTCCCACCTATAGATAAATAATACCCGTTTTTTTGTGTGAACAGTGGTCATGTGACCTCTCAAAGTCTAAATCGTTTTCTCCCCAGAATCGTGGTCCATGCTTCTCCGCGAAGTTCCGCAACATTTTGGCCGTACGGTGAGAAATCAAATATAGCTCTACTCGCAAAATGGGCAATGCAAACCCAAGACAATATTATAACATACGTAAGAAAGGGTATAAGAACGAATGAAAATCGAGGAAAACAATGCAAAACCCACGGGAAATATAGAACAGTGGCGAACATGCAGCCCAAATCAAAAGTATATATATTTAGGCCATTTACAGACCTTGGTACCCCCCCCACCTCCCAAGGGTCTGGAAAATAGGTATTTTACAGGAAATGTCGCGGAATAGCATCATCCCTGACATCGATAGAGATAATTGTTTGGCATCCCGGAAAATCTTCTCAGCTATCCCACTCGCCAAACATCCCTTTAAAAGGCACACATACTATCACGGACGTACAGATGCATATCATTCCCGTCATTGCCATTAGAAGATTCAAATTCTTTCTCGATGTTTTAGTACAAGATTCACTTTTAGTTCCGTTTCAGCCTTCTCAGTACGGCCTCTTACAATGATATTACAGCATTTGTCTCCTAACCTAGGTGGCTCCTGGGCGCAATCTTCATTCCAATGCTTTGTGACAATAACCAGAGGCCTGGAGCCTATGCATCACTTGACAGTCGACTCAGTTCTAAACCGGAAAGACTATTCCTTCCGTTTACCAGTAGATCGTTTTTGTAGTTCTTATCACAAAACTACCAGAATCAGGGAGGCACCAAAAAACGTCAAACAGCTTTAAGCATTATAAATACTCTAATCTGCAGATTGTATTTATTTTTCTTACTCTGTGAACGAAATCACACTTTTCTAACTTCACACAGATTACCATGAAACCAATTTTCCCATGCAACTCCTAAAATCTTACAACTCATACATCTTTTTTCCTATACCATCCGCATCTTGCTCCAAGGTTTCATGGCAATGTCTTGTACGCGAGTCAGCCACTATTTCCTATCACCAAACTACATTGCTCATCATCTAACATTATCTACAGAAACCAAATCGGATTTCCTGCTCAACGTTTCCGCTCGTTAACATTGTCTTGGTTTTCACTATATTTTTAAAGCATTTTTAGATATAACATTTTCCTAGGTTTTCACTGTATTTTTCTAACATGTTACATGCCTCCTAGCATGTTCACGCGTGTCCTCCATGTTGTACTGTTTTCTACATCGTTTCCTCTAGTTGTTACAAGCATTTCCTAGCTTGTACACCGTTTTCCTAATATTGTCACAACTTTTCTTCCAGTTTCCACTGTTTTTTCTACCGTTTCCTGTGGTTACTTTCTTCTCTTTTGTAGGTTTTCACTGTGTTTTGTCCAGCTTTTTTTATTACATGCTTCCTACCATTTTCACCGCTTTCCTCTATGGCTTTTTGTACCATTTCCTCTCGTTTCCTGCATTTCATGCATTTTCAATATATTTTTCCAAGAGTTTTACCCGTCTCCTTCAGTTTCCGATCGTTTTTGCACCATTTCCTCTGGTTGTTATCGCATTTTCCTGCACTTTCACTGTATTTTTCCAGCATGTTTACTGCATCGTCATGGTTTGCGCCTAGCATTCGCTCCGGTTTCCTCCATTTTCCAAGGGATTTTCCATGGTTTGTTCCTCGCATTCGCTCCGTTTTCGTCCGTTTTCCAGGGGATTTTGTACGATTTCCTCTGATTGTTATCATGTTCTCCTGCAGTTTCATTGTATTTTCCAATACATCCTCATGGTCTTTCCGGCCACCAAAAAGGCGGACCTAGGGGGAATCGATACCCCACCGTCAGCAAATTGCCTAGTGGTACTTAATCCAGCAAAATGCTCCGTTTTCTGGCGCTCAACACAGGGGCACGGCGAGATTTCGTTCCCTTTCGGCAACCACCCCCCCCCCACACCCCCTATTCTCACTTCGTTCGCAAACAGCAACTAGCCAGCTAGCTGGCTTTCGTAATAAGAATGTTTTAGCCACTTTCGGGGACTAAAACTGTTGTATTTACACGGGTTCTTGCCATCTCACAGCGCAAAATGCTGTAAATTACAACACTTTGTGCGCATAGGCATAGGCCAACATAGCCTCAAGATGGGCCAACATAGCCCCAAGCTGGGCCAACATAGCCCCAAGATAGGCCGCCGACCCTCAGCATGTCATGTTCGCAAGTTCAGATGACATCCCCCTCTCTCTTTCCCTCCCCCGACCCCTACCGGCGTCGCCGGTGTGCGAAGCTCTACAATAAGATTTACAATATGAATTTGCTGGTCGTCTGTAGACTGATGTAGACTCCGTTTCGTCATCCTCTCTCCCAGCAACTCGACACAACTTGAAGCTTCCAGGGCTTCCGCCATCTCCAGGCGCCCAGCAAGCTTAAAAGGCCCTGCAGTGCCTTCACAAGGCCCTGCATCAGCCTGTGAGCTCCAGGAAGAACCCCACCCTTTGCCAACAAACAGGAAGAACATACTAAAAACAACCAGATGCAAACTTAATGCAAACACATGCAACATTTATGTAGATATTGATATGGCATGTGCATGCCCATAAAACCCCATATATATATACATATGTGTCCACTGCGGGGATATCGGTGTATCATTCATTAATCACATAATGCATGTCATAGACGAATTGATATGTATATATAATTGATTGTAATTGTATGTGTTTAATGTGTATGTATATATATATATACCGCGAGGTATCGACTAGGAGTAAGACAGAAAAATCAAATAGATTCAAATAGTGCTAAAATTGTGCTAAAATTGTGCTAAAATAGTGCTAAATGTTCAACTTCAGAAATTCATAGAAATCAACAATGACTTAGTGGTCATCAGTGATCAGAGCTACAATCAGAGCAGAGTCAAATCTTGTGGAAAAAATGGCCTCATACTGCTCAAGGCGTTGGAGCTCTTCTGCTTCGCCTGCCAGCCACGTGGCTGGGAGGTCCAAGGGTCTCATGAACATCTAGGGATGATACCGATTGATTCAAATTGATATCTATATAACGACTCGATATTGGCAAACAAATGCAAAAGTATATGCAAAAGTATGCAGACATAACAATAGAAAGCTACGCAATCAGTGTAGGCAGCGCGCTTAGCTCTACTCAGCTACAGAGGCTGCATGGAACAACTTTATCAGCTCGACACAATCGGGCCTGAGTCGGGAATGAAAATTGCTGCCTTGGTCCAGCCAAAGTCGTCTCGCAAAAAGGCAGAATATTGTCAGGTAGCTTTGGCTGTCTAAGTCACAGTCTGAGCAAGAAACGAAATCAATGGTGTAAGCGGAGAGAACGAAATCCCACTGAGCAGATGTGCCTAGCACGCAACTCTTAAAGAATTGAAGAAAACATTAGAAGAAACACCACTGCCCGATGCTGATTCTGTTGAGAAAATATCCCATGGTGAATTTGCCCATGCTTTGTCCCGTCATGAACATCATGCCCGACTTGTTTCCTACGGTCTGATACGGGCCTTCAGGCAGCTCTACCACCAGTTTTGTTTGGCTTCTGGCTGCAACCTTAGAGTACAGTGACAAAAGTTTGAAGAATTCTGGACTACAAACAAAAAGTTGATTGTCATTGGCGTTTGCATCTTGCTCCTATGAGGTCTCTAAATTCTTAGGCTAGACGCATAGGAGCAAAGCGCAAGCTCATCACAGACAGTTTCGAGGAAATGAAGCTAAACCCTCTCATCTCGTGAAAAAAGCATTGATACATAAAGTAAGCTAGAAGCCGAGATCTCTCCTTGGTTTGCCGACGCATGTTCGAACAAAACGGCCAGAAAGAAATGTCCAAGCTAGCATGAAAAATGCTGTAGAACACGTTCTCTTCCCTTTAAATACGCACTGCTTCACTGCACATACACACTTGGACACACCCTCAACAATTACAAAAGCGCTTGATCTGACGTCCAGTTGTCCTTTTCATCATCCAGAAAGCCTTTTTGAGAGGACATGCTTGTGATCGCAAGCTAGCATATTCAAACTTGTTTGAGAGGGAGCATAAGTTGTCCAAGAGAGCAGTTTCACAAGAATCTCTATATAGACTCTATAGAGACTAGTTTCGGTAGTATTCTTCGAATTCTGCACCCACAAGCCTGCGAAGGTGAGTTGCCTCGGGAAACAAATAGATTTGACATGATTTGACACGGGCCATGAACTTGACTGTCAAGATTGTCCAACAATTTGGACATATATGGAAACATACAAAAGTTATACAAAACAGTTGGAAAAAAAAGAAAAGAAACATGTCTGCACCACTTTAAAAAAGAACCTCCTGATCCGGCCTTGAACTCCACTTGTTTTTGGAAAAAGTGGTCGCTGACTCCAATCGATGATAACTTAGCCAAAGCCTGCATGGTCACACAAGCACAGCAAACGAAAGGCCCACCAGTAGCTTCTTTTCGATGCGTTTTGTTCAATCTATCTGTGTTGCAGTCAAATCATTCTTTGAGTGGGCAGTTGTATCATCTGTTGTGTCTCTCTCAGCCCTTACTCTTTCAACCATCAATTAGTACTGTGCTCGAAGAAGTACTGCAATCTAGTGGATCTACATTGAATCTACATCGCACCTATTGAATCCTGTTGAGCTGACAAGTCCCATGCCGCAACCCCCCTCTCCTCCTGTGCTGCATGAGGACGGCCTCGTGCGAAGTTCGCATACGCCAGAACTAGGTAACAGAAGTGGAGGGCACCTTGGTCACAAAGTTTGGCACGTGGGACATCAATGAGCAACATACCGAGCAAATCATACAGTGGAACACAATGGAATACAATGGATACAAGGAAAATTGGGGGCATCCGTGCCCTTGACAATTCACCCCACAAAACAGGCAGGATTTTGGACAGGATCCGGCAACCGTTCGGATTCAGTGAGGTCTGTCATGGTTTGATAGAAAATGATGGAAAGCACCAGCTCAAAATCTGGGTAATCGACCAGTCTTTACACCATGGGGACTTAGCTCTGATTGCAGCGCCTGGGCAAGACACTTATGACTTACGTCTCATGATGTCTCATGACAACTGCCAACTTGAGAAAAAATTGGACTACTGTACTGTACTTCTCCTTGTCTCGGGCCGTGTGCAATATCTGGGAGCCAAGCGCAACCATCAGAGGCGAGCTTCAAAGCCTCTTCCCAGTGCTCTCCTTGCCTCATCGCCTGGAATCAAGGCACAGAATGGAAAAGTTGCCAATCCCAATCCACAAGTATCCACAAGGGGGCCTCTGCTTGGATACAAAGACCGACGCATCTTCCTCAGCAACTCAAAATTTCCGTTCACACGGTTCCAACAGAGCCTACTCCAGCCTACGCGCTTCACTCTGATAATGTTGCATGATGTCGCGCAACAACGCACATCTCAGCAGTCCCAACATGCCGAGCCATGCCATTGATCAGTTCAAGTTTCCATCTGCATCTTGCTGCAAGTCGGTTTCTTCCTGTACCATCTGGAGAAATTCCTGCCATGCCAATGTGGTGCAGTTCCTCCGGCAATAAGTCTGAGTTTTCTACGCATACTTGGATTTTATCTGGACCTGTGACAAAGCCCTGCACTCAGACTTGAGGCCAAGAGATTAAAAAAACGAAAGCCATCAGGGTGGGTACAAACAAGTAGACGTAGAAACAAAACCTGACTTATTCACCTGTGGAGTGATCATAAGGCAACAAAGCTCCATCGCCCGCATCTAAGTGGAGGTTTGAAACACAAATCGTTAGCCATGTCCCAGCCTCATGAAAATGCTGGGTAAAAATGAAACCAATGGTGCTACTGATACCGATGAGGAGCAGTAACTCAGTAGGATGAAGATGATGGTACCGTATCACGGTCATGAAATGTCATGAATATATACAATGAATACAAATGAATACGCTACTGATGATGTCTCGATGTCTCACACATCCACCCCATCTACTTCTGTGTCTCGTTCATTTCCCGCCAGTCCTTTCCCGCATCGGGTTTCATGAAGTTCACTCCACGATAGACCAAGCAGATCTGACAGCGCCAACGCCGGGCGCTGTCAACGAAAGTATGATCACAACAAACTGCCTGATTGATCTTATTCCCTTAAAGTTCTTATAAGTTCTTGAAGAGTCAAAGATTTTGTCGTCTCTGGCTCTGGCAATTGTCATTGTTGCATTTCCTTGGCGATCCGTTTTGGTGATCGGCCTTGAGGTACAACATCAGCACTGACCGCCATGTGCTCTCCATGGCAGAAGCCTATGCTGCGAATCTGCCAACAAGTAGCTGCAAAGTGCAATTGGTTAAGACGGAAAAAAATTATGCGAAAATATAATCTGGCAGGTTCCGGAGGGATCTTCGGAACATAGGAATTCGGAATGCGGTTCTTGGGGACTAGTCCATTTTCATTTTTTTTGTGGCTCTATGAACTGACACCCGCCTCCTGACCTTTTTCCTCCTCTCCTGCAAAGCAGTGAAGGGGTGGCCAAAACATACCCCAAACTCTACCAGCCTGCGGAAGGCAATGTAGTGTAAGTAAATGAAGATGAAGGTTATGCAGTCATACAGAACTTGCGAGATCTTGTTCCAGTTGTGCCTCTAAAGAGATGCTATCAAGCTTACCGATGCCCACTGACGCTTAGCCCTGAGACATGGTTCCGCGCAAAGCCTGCCTTTGGAACCTTCTCCTTCCTGAGCTTCCTGCAAGGAGTAAACTAAGCGACAGTCTCCGTTCAATGGTGTGCGTGAATTGCCCGGTGTGCATTGTACCAACTTTATTCCCAAAAAAAACTAGACACTTCAGAAATCTTGAGATTTTTCATCTGAGAATTAGGTTTGGAGATGTTTCAAAGGCACTTTGGATTCTTTTGGATGTTTCAATGCAGCAAAACTGGCAGCTGCTCTCCACCGATGCCTCTGCCTTCGCCTCGTTGGCGCGATGAGCTGCTTCCGCTTGGCGTAAGGACCTAGGCGAAGTATGGCGAAGCGTGGCGAAGCTGGGGCAAGAACAAGGTCAAACAAAGTGTCAAGCATTTGTCAAACATGTTCCGAAACTTTGTTCATTGTTGATGGAATATTTTGAGAAGACAGTTCTGAGTTCCCTTCTGTCCTTTTGTATTCTTAATTTAAAGTCAGAAACCCCACACGACAAACACACAAGCCGGACCGTGTCCAGTAAAGCCTTACAAGGTACGCTCGATCCAACGGAGACCACTTCTTCTTCTCCTGTCATTCAACTCAACATAATGAAGGTCAAAGATAGGCAAAGTATGTCAAAGTCACGGATTGTCGAAGTCTTTAAGTTGCTTCGTCTTTGACTTGGCACATTCGGGGCTTGTTCTTCGAACAACTCGATACAACTCGTCTGGGCTTGCCTTGTTGTAAGAGCGGCAAGTTTCCAGCCTGCACTTATATACGGAGTGGCAAAGGATAGCAAAGGCAGTGCGAGCACTTCTTCGTACCACTTCCACGCCCGACAGAGACTCTGGAAATGAATGGAAATGAATTCATTTGATAAATCAAAAATGATTCAATAACATTTTATTGTCACCGAGTCTCATTTCAGCAGCTCGCTCCTGGCAGACTTGAACAACATCCTAAGATTTTGCATGTCGCTGATTCAATTTTGGGAGAGTTCATTCGCACACTTCATAAAAAGTGCAACTGCGCCTCCAAACCAGCCCGGCTATAGCAAAGGTGTGAGTTTAGTGACAGTGAAGGACACAATGCACGCCTGTCAGTTTGCATTAAACTGAGAAATCTTAAGAATTATGGCTTATGGATGCTTTTGGTTGCTACTGGTCCTAATTACATCGGTTTGGTGATGCTCTCGGACCAAAGAAATGTGGATGTACTAGTTGGACCACGGCTCATAATTCGCCGTCGTAAAATGTGTAGTGTTTATATATTTTATAATATGTCTTCATCATTTTTCGGGTTATGATGGGGTGGGGGTGGAGTGGGGCGGGGGGCTAATAACGTCCTGTTGTTGCATCCGCATAGACGTGCTATCTTACGCTATCATAGCTATGTCACGTTGGTGTGGGGTGGGGTGGGGGGGCTAATAATGTCCTTCTCTTGCATCCGCACAGACGCGTCATCTTACGCTGGTGCAACGTCTGCACGCTACAGATGCTACGCTGGTACCACGTCTGCACATTGCGGATGCTACACTGGTACCACGTCTGCTACTAGTTTGATGTTATTGGCAGCAGGTTCATTGTATTATATAGTATTCATTCCAAAATACACTGTAAAACTGTATAACCTTGTCTTGTTTTGCAATGCAAGCAGTAGCGCATGTGCAAAGGCTGGAGCCATTCTGGTCCAAACATGTCCAAACAGGAAACAAGGAGCTCTTGCACCTGCCAACACTTTGGTAGACCTTCACAGCATCCCTCAGCAGTGGTCAGGCCACGGTGGAAGGGTGCTGCTTCACTGGACATCAGCGTTGGTATCGTTGTTGTCTTGTCGAAAAAAAAAACGAGAAGACAAACATGACAAACGAACATAGAAGATCATAGAAGCGAAGAACGTACAGGCATTCAAAGGAGGCAAATGGAAGCAACTACTTTGCAAAAAAGCGACGCAAAGGCATCCCCTGCAGCTTGCCACTGAAAAAGGGCAAGAAGAAACCTTGGTTTCAAGAAGAGTGTCATTGGGATTTGTCGCTCATGGACTGCACAGGTAACGAGAACTAATCAATCATCATGAAACTTCTTTTAAAAACATTTAATAACAGATCTAACAGTCCATTTTTAAAAAATAAGATGTTTGGATTTGGAGCAGTCTATGGCATGGCGCAAGATTGGCCAAGATCCAGGCGTTGCTCGTCTCACATTCACAAGGAAGAGGAACGCCGGCAAGTTCTCCACCGATACTTCTGGAAAAAGGTTGGCAGTGCTGCCCGACATCCAACAATAAAAACATATAAAAACAATAAAGAACCATGATGATCAAAGAACAAACACTGCAACATCTGCAACTGCTGGCGGTGTCCCGATTGAAATCTGGGTTCTGGAGTTTCCAAGGTCGCAGCTGATCTGGTCGAGCTTTGCCAAGGCACCTCTCCACATCAGCTCAGGTTGTGCCCGTGGAATACTTCCCCAAGCCCCACTAGACTCACTAGACCACTAGGCACAAACCTGTACAAACCTGCTGGCTGTCCACTGTCATCCATTGTCCGGTCTATTCCTGCATCGCGTCACTTCTTTTCTGTCCACAACACGCTTCCCAGTGCCATGACGCCCTTCAAGCACTTCACGGCAGTCTATTATCTATTGCACGCTGGTGCGTGCAAGACATAAGGCACCTGGTGGTGCAAGACTCTGCAAGACATAAGAAGGATCCCTACAAAACAAGCAGGGAGGGGAAAACAATTTTGCTTGTCAGCTTGCGAGGCTGAGGGAAACTATTAAAGTGTCTGCATCATGGCGAGCAGGTCTTCACACGTCATGGACAAGAAACATCACGAAACATGATACCGGCTGTGACTTACCTGCAACACCCACTCATTTGAAACACCCTAAGACCCTCAGCAGGTTAGCTCACTGGGCAGGAAGGCTCACCGCCGCCGCCGCCCATTTGCTGCATGAACATCGCAAGAGCTCGCCTAGTAGAAAATGTCTTCAAAGGAGGAACGCGACAACAGCAAAAAAAAGAGACAAACAAAAATGGATCAATGTCCAAGTCTGTTGACAACTCTGGCTCAGTTCTGAATAAACTTACTAACTCCACAGTTGGCTCCGCTCAAATCTCTTAGTTGTGGCAATGCGCAAACGAATTGAACCGCGGCAAAAATTGCAAAAAAGAAATCACATATATCATATATCACCTCCTCTGTAGTAGCTTCTGGCAACGTCCTACAAGTATATAGTCACCATAAAATGCACGGATGAATGTATCATTCAAGTGGCTGATCAACACCTGCTGCTCCACCAGCCAAGGAAATCTGCACACCAGGCATGCCAGAAAGAACTATCCGGGAGACCTTGAATGCATTTCAGATCATTTCAGCACATTTCAGCATGTCAAACTTAAACTTGTGGTAGAACTTCGGACAGAATGTGTTTCACAATGTGTTGAACATTCTTCAGTCTGCCGTGGTGCTTGATTTGTCGCCTGGATCTGTGGCAGCTTCTCGACCTATGAAATCTCCCAAGCACCCCAAATGACCACAATATCCACAATTCACAAGAAAGTTCAACCCTTTCAACCCTTTCAACCCTTCCAATCCTCCCTCCTGCGCAATTCCGATCCTAAATGTTCCTAAATGTGACATTCAGTCAGTGCAATTCAACTTTGGATCTTGAACATTTTGGATCATTCGGGATCAAACTGACCGAAAAAACATCTCCAACAGTTTCGAAGTTTCTTCAGATTTTTTCAGTGCGTTGCGCCTCCTCTTGTAGATGGGGCGGTCGCAGCTCTGCGGGAGTTGTTTTAAATAGCAAGGTGCCCCATCGATACGGTAGAGTTTCCTGACCCAGACAAGGTCGGATAAACGCTATCTGGACAGAACTTGCGTACAAACTTGAGATTGAAATGGTTTGAAATCATTTGAAATCTCGGCCTCGACGCAAACGTCAAGTTTTTCTTCCAATTGCACGCGCTCATCTGGTGCCCATCCATCTGTTGGACAGTAAAGAGTGTCGCGGCTGCTCTTGAAAACGCAGATCTCCTGCAACTCCACCAACATCAAAGTTTGCAGCCGCTTTAGCCACTTTAGCCACTGGACCATTTGGTCCCACATCCCAAATCGACTCCACCAGGATCAAGCATCAGTGATGTTGCGTTCTGTATTGAGAAATATTTTTAGGTGCGAAGCTCTTTCCAACTCAACATTAAAGCAAATTGAGTTTTCCTCACTGCAACAGTAACAGTAAACCACAATCGTGCAAAGCTCCTGCGACACTCCAAGAGCTGAAGCTTGAAAAAGACCCCAACCATTCTTCTCGTCCCACTTGATGATGAAGGGCGAACCATCTACCTGAATCACGTTGAACGTTTCTTAAGTCTCTGAGTTTCAGGTTCCGCCCACCACATGTCTTTAACCCAGACGTTTTGTATAATTATAATTAACCTAATTCAATGTATTATGAATATAAATATATATAGATATATAATATAGATATAGATATACATATATATATATATATGTATGCACAGACATTGTATGGGATCAAACCTTGTGGTTCTCCGTAACCCACAGGTTTGTTTGTTTTGGGGTGTTTCGGGGGTGCGGTTTGGGTGCGGTGGGCCGTATTTGTATGTATTTGCAGAATGTTGGGGCCAAAATCGTCAATGTGGATGATGCTCTCGAATTGCGTTTGCAACATGTAACATGTTTGCAGCATTTTGGCTACAATTAATCAACTAGAAGCAGCTAGAATCTGCAAGTACACGGCACTATGTGCAGCGTTTTCAATCTAAACTCACTTATCTACAGAGCATGTGCGCTATTTTGGAGCCAAATTTGTGCTTTGTAAAGTATTCGAAACATGTTGTAAATTTAGGGTTGGTCTAGGGTTCAAGTTGCCGCTTGGCGCAGTGTTTATTGCAAGTTGGCTTAGGATTTACTTAGGGTTGGTCTAGGTTTTTTTGGTTGGTTTAAGGTTTTATTTATGGCTAAATTAAGGATTTTTGATGATGGTTTTTGGATGTTTATGGATTATTTAGTGTTTAGCTAGAGTTAATTCAAAATTTATTTAAGGTTCCTTTGGGGTTTATTTAGGGTTGGTTTAGGGTTTAGCTTAGGGACTATGTAAGGTTTGTTTAAGGTTTATGTAGGCGGGTTCGTTTAGGGTTTATTGAAATTTATGGTTGGTTTGGGATTTATTTGGGGCGCGTTAAGTGCCTATTCATCTTGCTCGAGGTTGGTTTGGGATTTATGGATATGTATGCAGGGTTAGTTTAAGGATTATTCAGGGTTGGTTGAGGGCTCTTTAGGGTTTCGTCGCGTCGTCCAGGTCGTCCAGGTCGTCGTGGTCGTGGTCCTCGTGGTGGTCGTCGTGGTGGTGGTGGTGGTGGTCGTCGTCGTCGTCGTCGTTGCGGTTGTGGTGGTTGTGGTTGTTGTGGTTGTTGTGGTTGTTGTGGTTGTTGTGGTTGTTGTGGTTGTTGTGGTTGTTGTGGTTGTTGTGGTTGTTGTGGTTGTTGTGGTTGTTGTGGTTGTTGTGGTTGGGTGGTTGTTGTGGTTGTTGTGGTTGTTGTGGTTGGTGGTTGGTGGTTGTTGTGGTTGTGGTGGTTGTTGTGGGTGGTTGTGGTGGTTGTGTTGTGGTTGTGGTGGTTGTGGTGTTGTTGGGTGGTTGTGGTGGTTGTGGTGTTGTGGAGGTGTTGTGGTGGTTGTGGTTGTGGTGGTTGTCGGGTTGTTGGTTGTTGTGGTTGTGTGGTGGTGGTGTGGTGGTGGTTGGTGGTGGTGGTTGTGGTGGTTGGCGGTGGGTGTGGTTTGGCCGGTGGTTGCGGTGGTTGCGGTGGTTGCGGTGGTTGCGGTGGTTGTGGTGGTTGTGGGTGATGGTTGTGGTGGTTGTGGTGGTGTGTGGTTGTTGTGGTGGTGGTGGTGGTGTGGTTGTGGTGGTTGTTGTTGTTGTGGTGGTGGTGGTAGTGGTAGTGGTTGTGGTTGTGGTCGTTTTTGTTATTGTTATTGTTATTGTTGTTGTTGTTGTTGCTGTTGCTGTTGCTGTTGCTGTTGCTGTTGCTGTTCTTGCTGTTGCTGTTGCTGCTGTTGCTGTTGTTGTTGCTGCTGTTGCTGTTGCTGTTCCTGTTCCTGTTGCTGTTGCTGTTGCTGTTGCTGTTGCTGTTGCTGTTGCTGTTGTTGTTGTTGGTTGTTGGTTGTTGGTTGTTGGTTGTTGGTTGTTTGTTGTTTGTTGTTTGTTGTTTGTTGTTTGCTGTTTGCTGTTGATTGTTTATTTGTTGTTGTTGCTGTTGTTGCTGTTGCTGCTGCTGCTGCTGCTGCTGCTGCTGTTGGTGTTGTTGTTGTTGTTGTTGTTGCTGTTGCTGTTGCTGTTGCTGCTGCTGCTGCTGTTGTTGTTGTTGTTGGTTGTTGTTGGTTCTCACGCCCAAGGTACGGCCCCGTGGAACTTGAGATCAGGCGGAGGCGGACGAAAGGTAGTGTAGTGGGAGAGGAGTGGTGTCAAAATGCTGCGCCCCTAAGATGATACACCAAAAACGTTTTTGCGCAGTCTAAGATGATTTTATCCAGAGCATGACTGCATGATACGGTGTCTTGTGCAGCGTGAAATGATGCACAAAAAGGGGTTTATTTAAAACCACTTTTTAAGACCCCTTGCAGCAACTGTTATTGAGGCTGAAGCAAACCAATTATGCTGAACTACAGGGACATCTCCCTCATGGAGAGTGTGCCTCTACTGTGGCGGACCGTGACTGCGTCACCCGCAAGAATTGAACCCATGACCATTTTCGGGGGGGGGGGCCTGATAATTGATATCTAATACATAACGGCTAGAATTCCACGTTTAGCCCGGGCGGCCCCCCCAATACCCCCTATGCTTGTGCTGAAGCACGGAGAACTCAGGTAGCTGACGCTACCTTTCGTGATATTTTTTTTTACAAACATGGGTTGGGGTGGGGTGGGATGTTAACGTTCATGTTACGCTGATGATGTTACGCTGCTCGTGGGGGTTGGGGTGGGGTGGGATGTTGACGTTCATGTTACGCTGATGATGTTACGCTGCTCGTGGGGGTTGGGTTGGGGTGGGGTGGGATGTTAACGTTCATGTTACGCTGATGATGTTACGCTGCTCGTGGGGGTTGGGGTGGGGTGGGATGTTGACGTTCATGTTACGCTGATGATGTTACGCTGCTCGTGGGGGTTGGGGTGGGGTGGGGTGGGATGTTAACGTTCATGTTACACTGATGATGTTACGCTGCTCGTGGGGGTTAGGGGTGGGGTGGGGTGGGATGTTAACGTTCATGTTACGCTGATGATGTTACGCTGCTCGTGGGGGTTGGGGTGGGGTGGGATGCTCACGTTCATGTTACGCTGATGATGCTACGCTGCTCGTGGAGGTTGTGGTGGGGTGGGGTGGGATGTCAATGTTGATGTTACGCTGATGATGTTACGCACATAGATGTCCTGTTCCCATGGGTTGGTTGATTTATTTTTTTTCCTTGGTCCCTAGGTAAATGATGGTAGATGGTACACCCAAGGAGCTGTGCAACAAGCATAAGCTCACTCGAGATGTGAATGGATCCATCCGAGACTACGTGTTTGCGTTTGTTTGTCGCACAAACTGGAGCAACGCAAACACGTTGAACAAGCTGGCTGACTTGGCCTCCACGTGCTGAGACAAAAAAGTCTGTGTTTTTTTTCAAACACGTGTGTTGCATATGGATGCTAAACATGGGTAGAACTGCGAATTCATAGCCTCAAAGTCATGCAAATACCATCGAAAATGGATGATGGTTTTTCAAAGAGAAAACAGAAACCCTGTAAGGGTTGTCGATTTTATGCATGGACCATGTTGGGAACTCGCAAAAACAGCGGGACCGTAACTATGACGTGACCTTGTTTGTTGTTTGTTTTTTGTTGTTTGTTGTTTGTTGTTTGTTGTGGCGGTGGTTCGTGGTTCGTGGTTGCGAAGGTTAGGATGGTTGGGATGGTTGTTCTTGTTGTTCTTTTTGTTCTTGTTGTTCTTGTTGTTCTTGTTGTTCTTGTTGTTCTTGTTGTTCTTGTTGTTCTTGTTGTTCTTGTTGTTCTTGTTGTTCTTGTTGTTCTTGTTCTTGTTGTTCTTGTTGTTCTTGTTGTTATTGTTGTTATTGTTTTTATTGTTGTTATTGTTCTTGTTATTGTTCTTGTTATTGTTCTTGTTATTGTTCTTGTGCTTGTTCTTGTTGTTCTTGTTATTGTTCTTGTTGTTGTTCTTGTTCTTGTTGTTCTTGTTATTGTTCTTGTTGTTGTTCTTGTTCTTGTTGTTCTTGTTATTGTTCTTGTTATTGTTCTTGTTATTGTTCTTGTTATTGTTCGTGTTCTTGTTATTGTTATTGTTATTGTTCTTGTGATTGTTCTTGTTATTGTTCTTGTTCTTGTTATTGTTCTTGTGAGTGTTCTTATTATTGTTCTTGTTCTTGTTCTTGTTTTTGTTCTTGTTATTGTTCTTGTTATTGTTCTTGTTATTGTTCTTGTTATTGTTCTTGTTGTTCTTGTTATTGTTCTTGTTGTTGTTCTTGTTATTGTTCTTGTTATTGTTCTTGTTATTGTTCTTGTTATTGTTCGTGTTCTTGTTATTGTTCTTGTTATTGTTATTGTTCTTGTTATTGTTCTTGTGATTGTTCTTGTTATTGTTCTTGTTCTTGTTATTGTTCTTGTGATTGTTCTTATTATTGTTCTTGTTCTTGTTCTTGTTATTGTTCTTGTTATTGTTCTTGTTCTTGTTCTTGTGGTTGCTGTTGCTGTTGCTGTTGCTGTTGCCCTTTCAAATAGTCTTTGTCATTGATGTTTTACTTGCTCTAGATGCAGCATGCCGCCAAGAAGCAAAAAAACAAAAAGCCAAGAACCATGAAAGCCAGCAAAGCCAAGAAGCGAAGAAGCCCAGACAACAAATGTTAAAAATGCCAGGAAGCAAAAAGCCACAAAAGCCAAGAAACCAAAGTCACAAGAGCCACAAAAGCCAGACTAGAAAAGAAAAACAGGAACAAAGGAACAAAAAAATGTTCCTTCTGTATAACGAGCAAGACTTCGTCCAGCAACCCAAGGAGGGTGCGACCGAGAAGCTCTCTGATATCGCCGCCTCCAGAGGTACATGGCGTTCACCAGAATTTCAAATTCTCAGACATGACTGACATCAGACAGACATATCTCGGTAGCTTGTGGCTTTGCACTTCTCTGTAGGCATTTTCAAGACGACAACAAAGCTCCGCCCACCTGCTTGGGACCGAAGAAGGCGTGGAGTCCTGCACGTTGAAAAGCGTGGGTAGTGACTAGTGCGATGCAAATTTGGTAGAACCTGTAGAACATTTAGCTTCTGCAAACAGCAGAACAGCAGCTCACAACAGCATGGCGAATGTCTTCAACCATTGAACCGCTCTTTCAATCTCTCAGCGACTGTTTGTACTGTATTACTGTATCACTGTATCTACTTGATTCTGCACAGATTGTGACTGTATCGACTGTATCCTGTCTGACCCTCTACGCTTCCTGAGGCTCTGGTGGTGCAGGCGGAGGATCCACAGGGCCTTCAGCGCCAGCCTCAGTGCCAGCCTCAGCGCTAGCTTCAGCGCTAGCCTCAGCGCTAGCCTCAGCGCCAGCCTCTGCGCTGGCACTGGTGGCACCGGGAGCGCTAGCAGTGGGGGCACTGGGGGCGCTGGGGCCACTTGGGGCACTCGGGGCACTCGGCACACTCGGGGGCATGGGTGTCATTGTTCGTGCAAGCGTTGGAAGTGCGGCAAGCGGTTGTGGAAGCAGCATCTGATCCTGTCTGACCGCCACGTAGACACCATCAGCAGGTCCTGCATCTGAAAAGCACAAGATTCGAACAGCTTTTGCTACCATGGCCGCCTAAGAAACTTGGCAATGCACTCACCAAACATCGCCAAACAGTCAGGCTGGATGCCGCTCCTGAGCCAGCTACGCGCAATTCCTCAGTATAGCAACTCTTGTCATATGTATAATTGCACTGCGACGATGCTGAACAAAGAGACACGAAAATGGAGAATTTTCCTGCCGGCAAGACTCATGACAACAAAGTTCTTTGAAGTCCAACTTCATGGACTCAAAAGCATAACGCAAGGATTCCTAAGGTGTCGGACTGAAACAAGGCAATATACTCTGGGCAAAAAGTGAATGCCGAATGCCTGGAATGCAAGCTGTCCAAGATCCAGAATCAACTGTCATGATCTGTTCGAAGGACATGTTTCAACTCTAGCTCCCCAACATGGAAGGACTTTTTGCGTGCGATTATTTCTCACATACTTTAAGTGCAGACCAGATTCAGGGTCTTGCAAAACAACGACTAGTAATTCACAATCTCTACTCATCATCTATCATCTCATAATTTTTGACCAGAAATCAATGCTGTGACCCATTTCTCATTGTGAGACATGACAATGCTATGACCACGCCATGAGGACCCCATGACAGCGCGATGATCTGCCAAAGGTCGATTGGCAGCAAGTCCAAGGCAAGTCGACCCTGGTTGTCACGTGCTCCAACATCAGCAGCAGCGTCGAGGAGCTCCGCCACGCAGCCGTTGGCTGGGCAAGATTCGCGACAGGATGTGACAGTGCACGGAGTCCACGACACGGATCTTGTGGATTTTGTGGATTTTGAAGATTTTGTAAGGCTTGGGACTACTTCCGAATCTGTTTCGAATCTTACTTCGAGATGAATTTGACACGCGCAGATGGCTGGCAGATACTGCATGATACTGCTAGATTTCTGGAAAGTGTCTAGTCGCTTGTTCCACATAACTGTCGCACGGTTCCCCCGCCTAGGAATGCAGCCCAATGTAGAGGGGTGAGTCCATGGAAATCTTGATCGCTTGGATTTGCCTGGGGCTCCACGCCAAACCAGGGTCAAATCCAACACATTCCAACACTAAACCAGCAGGCTCAAAGCCGCCACCGCAAGATTATATTGATTATATTTGATTATAGTATATCAATGTATATCATATCTCAAAAAAAATAGTCGCTTCCGGTAAGCCTCCGTGGCCAACCTCTTTATCTCAGCAGTCAAGGCACATTTGCCCTGAGCAGTGCTTTTGCAGACTTTGTGCTGCCAGAAACCACCGCATGGTGCAGGGGACGCCTGTAGGGAAACAGGTGGAGAAGGTCCGTCGTTGACTTCAATGCGTTCATATACTGTATACATACTGTATCATCTGTATACACTGTAGGCATCTGTAGGCATCTGTAGGCACTTTATATTGAGATGGAGACCAAGGATTCATTTTTTTTGGAGATCCTTCGTCTGTCAGAGGTGCTTCCTGTCCCCTGTCCAAACGCAGCTAGTTGGCCACCCATCCATCAAAGTGCTCATGAACGCGGAACTCCTGTGACAAGCCAAATCTCAAGTGAGCAATGCATGATGAGTAGGTCAACCCAGGTCGTATGAGTCATAAAAACACCAGAAATCACCGAACATGCTCTTCCTGTTGCAACTCACTTTACTCAACTTTAGTGGAAAAAAGTGCATACAAAACATCCCACAGCATCCCACAGCGGCTCGGCACAAGAGTGTCAACCCCACATCCAAAGTCCTCAGAGCTTGGCTGAGATTCTCTGCAAGGCCCTGAGCACTGGCAGGACTGCCCAAGCTCAGGCGATCTCACATACTGTACAGATCTGTACAGAATATGCACATACATTGACATCTATTGACATGATGTGTCGATAAGTTCATACATGTTCAAGAATGTTCTTCATCTTGCTGTATCACGTAAAAATGCCTCCATGCTGTCAACCATGACATGCCATCAAAGTCATCTTTGACGTCATGACAGTCATGGCATGCTATCTAGAGTACCCAGTGCAACCCAGTGCAAGAGAGTCAGGCCTCCGGATCACTGCCTTGCCCAAGTTCTACCACTGGAGGAGGTCTTGCGCAGTCGATACCTGCATCTCGCCAATTCGAAACAGGAACAAAATATGGAGAACATAGAAAAACAACGTATATAGAAAAACGCAAGGCAAACCTAAAAACAACGTTTTAAAAAGTTGCACATGTTTGGCACATGTTGCTCATGTGTTACTCATGTTACTGTACGAACTTTGTCAAAGCCAAGTCGCAGAGGTCGTGATCACATGGCAAACAAGTCCAGTAGATCGGCTGATTCTGCAAATCCTGCTTCCTACAAAGATCACAATGCGGTCTTCGGTGACAGCGTTCTTTGCAAAGCCTCTCCAAATGAAGCAGCCAAAAGCACTCAGACTGCTCAGACTCATCAATTTGTGGCACGACATGCACTGCGGTAAGCTTGTAAGTCAGAATTGTTGTATATGCTATTGCCAATTGTTGCCAGGTGCCAGGCCAGCATGACAAGCACGCTGAAATCTGCACGTTTCCCACTACCCTTCCTGGCCTTTCCATAGGATGCAATCTGGGGCAAAGCACACCCGGTGGAAGGGGTAAAGATGCACCTTTTGGCTCAAATGAAACCATCTGAAACCATCTGAAACCATCTGAAACCATCTGAAACCATCTGAAACCATCTGAGATCATCTGAGATCATCTGAGTCCAAGTGCTCTATCAATCGGCCAAGGCACCCTCAACCGTCATCAGCATTTGATCGATGACCTTCCACTCCTGCACGTAATGCAAACATGTTCAATATGTTCCAGGATTCAAGCTTTAAAATCTGAAGGACATATCCTAGAGATAGCAGCATATCAGGCATATCAATCTCAGCATTCCAGATTTGCTTGTGAGCAATGTCTCCGTGAGCTTGGCACTCCTGATTCTGACTCCCCACAAAGCAGGTAGATGACTGTGGCCCTCGCGCAAGACCGACCTTCCATGGCATGTTGGTCCGATCTCTTATTGATGGTCAGCTGCAGATAAAGCCGAGACATGCAAAGACGTCAATCATTGTCAAATGGTGTTGATATCTAAGTACCTATGTACCTTTGTGGCCTTTGTGGCCTTTGTGCATGCTCAGTCTGCACGACGTGGACTGTCATGACTGGACCCTTTCACCTCAGCACCGGCGGCCACCAGCAGCTCTATCAACTCTGCATCATCTATTGCAGCAGCCAGCATCAGTGCACCTTGGGCACATATTTGGGCAGTTTTGTGCATATGCCATGAGAAGTCCATCAGTCTGAGAATCAAAACTCTTGCGCGAATGAAAAGCATGCATGCCACCAGGGACACGCCAAAAGTGCAGCAGCCCAAATCAGAATTCCAAATGCATGCCAAAGGCACTCACACCGTCACTTCTCACAACATTTGGTGAGGCACCCAATTTCAGCAACATGCGAGCCGTTTCTGCCTGCCATTGCAAGAAGCAGTCAAGCACGGGGTGTCTTGCAGTCTCAAGTGGCGTCGGATCCAAAAAGACTGTGGGACCTCTGTGAAAGCTTGAGTTGCAATGCTTGCTATTGGCAATCAATTTGGCAGTCAATGATTGAATCAACAAAGAAGCTTAACAAAGAAGCTTAACAAAGAAGCTTCAGCCCAAAGCAGAATATTCATGTGACCAAGCGCGGCAGAACACGCTTGCCTGGGGACCCAAGAGGTTGTCTTTTGTGCGCGGTGTGAAGCACTTCTGTAAGGACACTAGCAGTGGCGGATTGCCGCTTGATCCAACCTCAGATATCCCGATATCCCTGCATGCTGCACCGGTGACAAACACTGAAGCCATACTCCAGTGAGACTCTTGCAACACGGTAGGTGGGCAGTATGATTTTGCAAAGACTGAACTGCAGTCTGCCAAAGCATGCACATGTACAACTTTGAGCTTTCTTCAGAACCACAGGATTGACTGGAAACATAGCCGTGACAAAGCCATCTTGGCATGGCGATAAAGCCAGCAACACGGCCAAGCAAAAGTGTGGGAATGGATATGATGTGCGCACAAGAGAATAAATGTGAATGAGGAAGTTTATGGAAGTTTCTAATGTTTCTGGGACCAATCAGGATCCAGACAAAGTATACGCCCCTTGTAGCGCATCGAACCCCAGATCGTTCCAAATCGATCCAAATCGATCCATCCAATTTTCATCCAATTCATCGGAGCCGCGGCATTCAGATCCGCCCCATGTTGCGCCAGCTGATTCACCACAGCAGAGGCTCCGGAGCCAGCAGCTGCATCCATGGCAGCAGGTGTCAAGGCGCCTCAGAGCAGGTGCAGTGCAACTTGGTGACATGCTGTAAGCTGCTGCATAATGTTTGACACATTAAACCAATGAAAACCAATGTTTCACAAATACTACGGGAGATTACTTTCCAAAAAGCTTGGAAAGTCCATCATCAGCACAACAACCTTGCACTTCACGACTCACCAGAAGTTCGCAGCGGCAACACCCAGCAAATAGAAATTCAACCATAATGAGAATGTTGGAGGGGCAATCACTGGGTCTGCGTACGGCGTGAAGGTCAACAAAACAAGGACAGATTGAGCCTGATTGAGCTGCTCCCTCTGAAATTATATAACTTATAACCCTTTTGTGTACAACCTCACAGCTTTGTTGTAGCCAGGAAGCACTTTGCGTCCAACAGCAAACTTACTATGTCGCTATACGCGGCAGCACTGCCGGGAGGGCCTGCAAGAATTCTACACGGCACTCTGGCTCTGATGGCACAACGCTTTTGCACAATGATTAATGATGATGTGTTATCGATGTTTGCCTTGTTCCGGTGCTTTTGAATCTTTTAAAATGTGGAAGTTTGCGAGGCCTGTTTTTCCCTCTACGGTGTGAGTACCGCAACCAGCCGCTAGTTCCAAGGGCGAGTTGGCACTGTCTGTGTCCACAAGGGCACCGGCTTCCAGCAGCTCCTAAATTCACAAGGAAAACTTCCGGAGGCAACAATGACAGGTATGGGAAAAAAGAAATAGAAAAAAAACACCTAAATTGGACCTAAATAGTGAAAACTCCAATAGGACAGGCATGCCCATCTGCTCTCAACACAACTCGCCAGTTTGAGGCTTGCCCTCAGGTGCTGCACATTTGGCATTCCCTTTGCTGTTTCAAAGCAGGGGAGCTTGTCCTGTACCACTTTCACGTGCCCTGCATGACACGCCAAGTGCAAAGCTGTATAGCCAGCCATGTCTGTGGCATGCACTTCAGCACCAACCTCCTCAGGCTGCGGACAATGAGTCAATTATCCGGTTTTCAGGAGCACAGTTAGCACAGTTACATTCAGAGCAAAGACAGAGCTCAGAGCTCTTCATCAATTGTCATCAATCTCAATACATTCCTCTCGTGTCCTCTCTTGTCCTCTCTCGTCCGTTGCACAGTGTCAACTGCCGCACCTTGAGCACCCGAAGAACGCCCAGATCTCCTAAAGCAGCTGCCAAATGCAACGCCGTTTGCCCTGTAGAGGGCAGCCGTGCACCAAGGTCTGCTTTGAGCCTCGGCATCTTGACACAATGTCCCAAGACATCCCAAGATGTCCCAAATAGCCCACACTTGCAATCAGTTGACACATCGATGCAGGTCTTAAATTCACATTGGCGTTTAGCATTGGCATCCAGAACAGCTCAGGGTAACAACAATCCAAAAACAAGCCATCTGTCGCATCGGTGTCTAGAAAGTCCTTTTCCACTTTGCCATGCCTGAAAGCTCTTTGGGTCCCCGGCTGTAGCAGTTTTTCCACCACACCTCCCAGACCCAGCTGCGCTGCCAGCAACAGAGGCGTTGCAGCCTGGTCAGAAAGGAAAGGACACTGTTCAGAGGTTCACAAAGGCTAGTCTAAAAGAAGACAATACAATAAAAATAAACTAAATATAGTTGAATTAATATAATAGTTATAATAGGGCAATGAACTTTGCAATCCCGTTGATGAGATTTGGTACATGGATCCATGGAGGATCTGCTCCCCATGTTTCAGCAGCTGGTTGCCTGGCCAGCCCTGGCGATCCACTCCACCTTGGGTGGAGGCATCTGCGCCATGCCATCTGCCTGGCACAATGTGAAGCACAATGTGAAATGGATGCCAGTTCAATGCAGCTCCAAAAAGGTCACTGATTCATACTTCAACAGTCAACACACAGCTCAAACGTGTTCCTTCGATATGAAAATTGTGAAAATGCGAATGTCAAGAATCTCCTCTGAGAGCAGAGATTCACCCAGTGCTCTTGCAGCCTCATGGCGAGCATGATCAATGGTCCATTGTCCCACCGGAGGTTCCGCTGTCTCTTCATGTGGGGCTGGCATTGAGTAGAGGAAGCGTTCCTGCCCAGCAGAATTCATTTGCCAATCCCTTTTTGTTGAGCAACGGAGCTATAGACTGCATTTCTCGAAGTGGCAACAAAGTCACAACTGCATACACTTCCAATCCTTTGGGGCAGGTCCAAATGATTTGTTACCCATTTGCGACATTTTCTACTTTTTTGCGCATCCTATGCCTTCAAGCTGCAAAATCCGCCCGCACCGAAGGTGCTGGGGCGTGATCGTCCGGATGGCACTCGTAAAAGGTTACAGGTTTACCTGGGGGGGGGGGCCCATTATTCGGCCAAAACCTCCTGTTTTTGATAGGTCGTGACGCTCGCCTTCAAAAAACACTGTAAAAAACAGTACGGAAGACACCTGTTCGTGAACGCGCCCGTCCAAAATCGGCAAGCGAAAAGTGAAAAAAACCCGTGTTTTTCAACTTTTTGACCTCAATTTTTTGGTTTGCAACATCTTTTTTTGCGGTTCCGCAGGTGGCCTGGCCCGGAGGCGGATTTTTGAGTTTTTGGACCCGTTTTCGGACTGATTTTCGTCGTTTTGTGATAGCAGAAACACTGGTTTTTACAGTGTTTTTCTGTTTTCTGCATGCTTGACGGCTAGCTTCAAAACTTCCAAAAACCTCGTAAATTACGCTGTTTTATGTTACGGTGTGAATGAAAACATCGTAAATACCAGTGTTTTTTGACGTTGGTTAAAAAAACACTGTAAATTACAGTGTTTTTGGCCACCTGACCCTCAAAAACCATGGTATTTGCAGTGGTTTCTGCTTCTCACCGCGCAAAAACACTGTAAATAACAGCAATTTCGCCGTTTTTTCATGTTTTTCGTTATTTTTTGAACTGCGTTGGTCCGCTATACATGGCTATCAAATTCTTCGCGTTTTTTTTCCGACAATCAGTACTTTCGGATGTTTTTGGTCTCAATGGCCGACATCATTGGCAGTTACGAGCGGTCGCGAAGGTGTGAGAACAACATCGTTCAAACCGTGGCGGCCGCACAGGGGTTCTTGTCGCGGAGCGACGGCAATAGAAGAGAACAATGGCAGTAGAAGAGAACAATGGCTGACATCATTAACAGTGTGGACCGTTCACTCGATATGTACATATATGATCTTTTATATATATATAGATATATCTCTGCTGTGTGAGCCCAACGATGCGGTGCGGGCGGTTGCCGTCGCGAAGCGACGTGAATACACAGAGCACTGAGCAGAAGACAAGCAAAAGTTAAAGGATGGAAACCCCACATGTGAAGCCTGCCTCTAGTTGCAAAAGAAAATGAGAGCTGTGCGAAGAAGCAGATAGAATCAGGCAAAGATTGTTAGAATGCAAGGAGAGCAACAGCAAGAGATCCAGAAAGACAGATAGATAGATTGGGATAAAAACAGATAGACAGATAGAAAGGGACAAAGACAGATGGAGATAGAGATAGAGATGGAGATAGATATAGGGATAGGGATACGGATCGAAATAGAGATTGACGAAATAGATATAGACAAGATAAAGACGGAGATAGAGATAGAGATAGGGTGGAGTGGAAAGAAGTTTGACAAGAATCACCAAGGGCCAGTCTGGTTGCCCAGAAGCATCATAATGGCAATTCTGCACATACTTTGTCAAAGGCCCCCACCCACCGCTTAATTTGAACACTGATTTAGTTACTTTGGTCTACAAGTCCACAAGCCACAAGTGACAAGTGCAGCCTGTCCCTGAATCTACTGTTGGAAATCCTTACGATCTGAGACTTTCCTCACAATACTTGATAGACGATCAGATAGTCTCTCAAACACTTTTGATATCAATCTCAGCAAATGGAAACAAGCGAAAATGGTGTATTGCCATGCAATTCAAACCACCTCATTTTTTCAACAATTTGTCGCTCAGAAATGGTTGCTCTTCCTATTTCCACTGCATCCCGTCCCCCTGCACTCCTGATCCGTCTGCTCATCAGATTCCCCCATGGTTTCCCGAGAGAGGCCAATCTTCCACCAACCTTTGCAGTACCTGAAAGCTGTGAAAGCTGGAGCGACTCCGACTCCGAGCGATTGCCATGTGTTCGAGATGGTTCGAGCATAAACCGGATTGATGCCAAATCACAAGAATCAGATCTCGTCACATATGTTTAATATTGTTTAATTATGTTTCGATTTCTTAAACACGAGATGACACTCGGATCATGGTAGAAACAGACCCGGTTGCAGTCAAGATGCATGACTGCACCGAAGAGATTCTGATAGAGTGGGCGACCGCGAAACTCACCAACCTCTCAAGGTTGTCGTAAACCCTGGGAAATCATATCCTTTTCCCCAAGAAAAGGAAAGACGAAGGCAGAATTTTCTCACAAAGGAACGTGTGGAACAAAGGCAAGGTGTGCTTTGAGGCTTTGATCCCTCTCTGCCTGCTGATATGGCCCATTCACCTTCTCACAGCCAGCCTGACATGAAGAGCGATAGCAACTGAGTTTGCAGGAGACAAGTATATTACCAAGTACATAGTATCTTCTTTCTCATTTGCATCACATCTGTTTTGATCTCACTGACTTTTGAATCTGCTTAAGATGCTTAAGGATCTTTTCACCATGGCAGGACAACAAATTAACAACACGATCAAAAGGATTCCCAAAGGCCAGACAGATTTGTTCATCCGACATGTCGTGCATTTCAAAGCGACACTGGAAGAAACTGAGCGAAACCATTCCCACGCAGCCCGTGCCTTGGAGACCAAGAGCCCAGAGTGCGCCGTCCGAACCTCGAGGTTCGCCTTGTGGGCTACAAGCATCTCGATGATCTCCTCGGCAGCCCAGATTAGGAATCGATTCCATGTTCAATCAGAATTCTGTATATACAGTTCTGTTCCATGTTCAAACACATGAATCGATTTCTATTTGATTGCGCCACAATAGCTAAACCAGCTAAACGTTGATGAAAGCAATGAAAGCAGAATGTTCAAACATGTTCAAACCATTCATTACCTCATTCTGCTTCAATCGATTGAGGGCCTCAGGAATCGATCTGCCAAGGTTCCATGTCGCCTGCCTGGACTGCTGTGACAACGCCTGTGAAGTCCATGCCTTCGCAAACTTTGGAAGAAACCGAGAATGCGCTTGACGTTTCAGAAAAATTCAGAAAACTACCCGAGAAAATGACAAAGTAGTCTGAGTCTAATCAAAAGGCTTCCTTCGTTCCCTTCGAAACTCAACTCTTAAGCTTCCCAGTTCTCCATCAAGACCATTGCAGCATAGAAACAGTTACGCTCATTCGCAATGTCTGGAATCTCCAAGATTGCTTCAACCTGAAGTCTCCACTACTTCTGCAAGAAGATCTGCGGGATCAATCTGCATGTATATAAATTATTTAATGAAAATCGCATGCACCCTGTCCACATCTCACTTGCCAGATCTGTCTGAAATAAGGTTGAGAATGTTTGAGGTGTTGCTGCAATTACGAATCAAATGATTCTTTCTTCTGGCAGCCTCGCAATTTTGACACAAAATGGAACATAAGATTTGTTGTTTACCCAAGTTACACAGGGCAGGTGGTGTCTTTCAATTGCAGCTCCTGTTCAGGGATCGTCTCAACAGCATGTGAAGGGACCGTGCATACAAGACCAAGCTCATCAGGCCCTGTCGGTCCTAGTGCATCAGCACAAAGGGCAGAGCCGTGTGAATCTTGCCACCCTGCCGTACTCAGCAGACGCCTTCGGCCAATGTGCTTAGCGCAAGACATCTGGAAGCATTCTGTTCACATTCACAGCATTCACAGCATTCACACTAGTTGGATCTAGTTGGCCTGGATGGATGGATCCTACAGATCGTTGTCAAAGGGTGCACCAGATAAAGGATGATAAAGACGATAAAGGGAGACACTTGATTATATTGACCAATATCCATGACAGCGACTGCATGTGCCTTTCCACACAGTAAAAGCTCGAAGCAAAAGGACGCAAGAGAACAGAAAAGATGGACAAAAAGATGAACAAAAGGCATCAAAAACATTCAAAAACAAGTGCCAATCAGCATTGCAAATCCAGGGCCAGGGCAACGAAACTCCAAGGGCAAGTCTTATCGACTCCCCACCTGACGACTGGAACATGTCCTTGCCCAGCTGCCAGCTGTAGAGCACTTGTGCCAGGGCCAAAGCCAGCCTTGCAGGAGACAGGATGCATTCTGGACCGAAGCTCCCACTCTGAGCAGAGCTGGTGGTTGCTTGTCCCAAGTTACATGCTGTTACTAAGGACTTGCTTGATCTTGTTCGTATGTCTTCAAAGCCATCAGGACTTGCCAAGGAACAGAGGTGGTCTTCAAGGGGTCAGCACCCTTTGCCAGCAACTCCTCCACTACATCCTGCATCAACTCATGTCTTGGGGAGAAGCACATTGAACAAGTTGAAGTCAAGGTATGTCAAGGCAAAGTATAGTATAGCAAGTACAGCAAGTATAGCAAGTATAGCTGTGAGCTGTGGCAACTGTGGCAACTGTGGCAACTGTGGCAACTGTGGCAACTGTGGCAACATGCTCTTTGCATCTCTTTGCATCTCTTTGCATCTCTTTGCATCTCTTTGCATCTCTTTGCATTGCTGCCGCGCGTCCTCCAAGCCAAGCTCGCTGGCCATCATTAACAATGTCCCACTTTTCCTGATCGGCAATGGGTCGAACTTCGATTGGAAATGCCCAGCTTCGGCAGAGCACGGACGAGTCATTTTATTCTTCCGCCACGTTGAGATTCTTAGAGATGTGTCTATGGCCCCTTGTACCAATAAGTCACCAGCTATAATATTATATATATAACAAGTTTAGACTCGAATGAATACAAAGTGGAAACTACTGAACATAAAAGTCGCACGCAAAATCATCCTTCTTTACTAAATGGTCGTGCGGCTGATAATTGCCACATAGGCTTGCAGTTTTTTAGTTTGTTCGCGATTTCGCCCCCAAAAATGTGAGGTTTCGCAGAAGCTAAAAACTGCTCAGTATAGCCGGGCATCGTGTTCGGAAGTGGCGTATCAGGGCCATCAAACTTCGGCACCTTCAGCAATTCAACAGCACCTGCGCTGAACGGAAGAAGTGAAGAGAAGTAAAACTGCGTGCAATCTCACACAATCCAACGCAATTCCAGTCATCCCAGCAGCTCAACTGCAGATCCACCATTTAGAGTTCATTTATATTGCCATTTAGGGCACATGTTGAACCGATATGTGCACACGACATGAACAAATGACTGCCTGCCGCGCGGAATTGGTCCAAGAAGTTTCGCAGGCGTCGCAGGCCACCCTCTTGACGGCGCTCAACGACGTCCCACACTTCCGTTGCCACTTCACTAATGCGGCCCTGAACCTCTCATCTTTGATCTCTGGGTGTCAAAACATGCCAAAACCGTGTCAACATTCAGTGACCGCTGCTGCCGACCTTGCACACTTCATCCCAGAGTGATGCAAAACAAAAAACTCCAAATCCTTCAAGGCACCTCATCTTGAAAGAATCGAATCACCTGCGTCTCTAACCTTGCCATTGGGAAGGTCCGGTCAGACATGGGGTCATGCTAGCCTTCAGAATGTGACATCAATATCTTGCCACTTGATCAAAGCATTGATGGGAATGAGTTTGCTAGCAGTCCACTGAAACAACAAAACGTCATAAAAATATTACGAGATAACGAGGTATCTCCGTATCTCCAGTGTGAAACGTCATGACAATTCTGACCAGGTTTCGGCAAGAGACATACGATTCACGTGTAGCTCGAAGCCCTCGACAGACTGAGCTCCTTTGCCGTCCTCGTCCTGGTCAGGCCAAAGGGCAATACAAGCTGCATCAAGCTGCATCAAGCTGCATCAAGCTGCATCCTATTTCATATCTATATACAGAGAGAGAGAGAGGTAGTAGATAGGTGCAATATGTGTATATTATATGATTGTAAGTTTATGTACGTATGATCCTTATATATAATGTCTACATATACATATATATATGTGTGTGTATTGTAGACTATATATATATAGCTCAAGCTGTGCATTGTCTCTTCAATCCTATTATTAAATTATGGGTTGCTGAGACCAAGTGCTGAAAAATATCCTACAAGACAGCAGTAAGGCAGCAAAGTTAGTGAAGTTCCCAAATTCGAAGTTCACCAACTACTCCAACTAGGAATCTAGTCTAGGACTTTTCCAGAGATTTACCAAACACAATCATCACTGAATCATCACTGTGGAAAATACTTCCCAGGCCCAGGACATGCCTGCAGCGAGGCCTGGAAAAGTGGCACCGCTGTTCGGATCGCAGGCCTGCGCGCCACTGAACCCTCTCCCTATCGGCCCTACCTGCCACCGCAGACATTTTCATGGTTAGCAAGAATACTGGCCATCTTTATGGAACGTTCCCCAAACAAAACAAAATTGGAGTTCCAGCCATGATTTAAAATTTAAGTTGGTACTGATATCTAGCATTTCGATAGTGAATTGTGATCAAACCGCAAATGTCACTGTCTCTGCACTATTGCCACGAATGTTGAGGCAGTGCTAACATACAAGCGACCAAAGAGAAATACTTTTTGTGGTCTGCTTGGAATGTTGGCGAACAGAGTTCAATCAGGGAGCCTAAGGAGATCTAAGGAGTATTGTATTGTATTGTCCCCACACATACGCTGGCAATAGTCTCACTGGACCGCTGAAGCTTCATCCTTGGAGATTAAACTTCCCTTTCTCGCGCCCCAGGAAGTGTCAGCAAGGGCACGGAATCACTGAAGCATGTCTCAGCAGTTTACCCTAAGTCTTACTATGTCTTACTAATACAACCTTCACCCAACAAGCCAACCATATCGCCTCGACTTCTGAGCACGGTCCTGAATCAAGGCAGGCTACCTACAGCCGCAGATTCACATGGACGCGGTCTACAGGATCAAAACCATGGGGCAGTCCTTGTAGTGCAACAGTCGTACCCGGCAAATTGGACAGCTATCATTCTCGAGAAGCCACACTTGGATGTGATGCTTGCAATAGCTGTGTCCTCAGAGATGTCAAATTCTTTCAAGCTTTCAAGCGCAACTTGTGTGCTGCCACGGATTCGGAGGTGCTGTCAAGCAACCACAGGGTAATGTCACTGGGGAGACCACCAAGTCAAAACAAATGTTGCACTTCAGCTCCTGGCTATGCTCGCAAGCATATAGAGATTCACAAATAAGTGCAGAGATGTGCAGGGATATTCCAGAAACAGAGTCAGAATCCCACAGTCACATAATCGAAAATCAGAAAATCTTAAGCTTCAGTTCTGCATGATTCGAAATGATCCTGATTGGTTGGCAACTTCTCAACGGTCTCAACTACCTGTTCAGGCCCGCCTCCCTGTGCGTCTGGGAGCGAAGCAATTGTGGCACTACCGACTTGGAATCGCAGTTCAGCTCATGCCGTGCGCCGGCCATGAGTTTTTTCATCCTTGGATTTCAGTTGGCGTCGAATAGCATCAATCAAACTTTCTGTGACAATGTTGCAGCCGTTGCATGTCTGACAGTGCAGTTTTGCAGGATTTGTTTGATGTGACTGTCTATCCTGGCATAGGAGCTTGGGAACTTGACCCTTCATGGGAGGGATGTGACTAGTGCAAAGGATACAGTGAACTTCGAAACGCTGAATTGATATGAGATCTGGATCACGGATCTTGATCTTGCCCAGTGATTTACAGTATCTAGCCAGCAGCCAGCTCCCGAAACACGTCATATTTCCGTCATGGGAGCCTTCTGATCTGCGCATCCATGGCAATGTCCAAATTCAGTTGCTGTCCTGACCATGATTTTCAAGCGTGCTGGCTCAGGCTCAACTGTCAGCTTTTATAAACTGCCTTTAAACTTATGTGTTTCGATCTTGCTTCCTGAAGGAAAAGGGCGGTCACACACGGGACAGTTTGGCCGCAAAGTCATCGGCAGGTTTTCCTGAGCGAGCGCGCAGCGTGGCGCAAACCCCAACAGCAAAAAACACAACTTTTGTCTAGCTTATGGTCCTCTGGTTCAAGATGAACCTAACAGAATCCTGGCAAAGGATGGGAACCAACCGCAAAACCTGGTCAAACATCACTCATCAGTGCAGTTTTTGCCCTCTTTGCTCCTCATGACTGACTCTGTGAGCTCCTCCATGTTCAAATGCGCAGACACTCCTTGACAAAAATATCTTCACCAAGTTTCTGTGTCAAGATCCTGCAGTGCCGCATTCCAGATCTTCTCTTCAGACATGAAAAACCTGCACGGGCTGAAGCCCGAGGTTGACAGGTTGTGCAGGTGACCTGTGGGTCTGAAACTGAGGCCTGTCACAGGCCAAGGTTGCAACAGGCACTTCAAGTCAAGTCCAGATTCACCGAAATCCTACCGCGACTGCGACTTGACAAATTTCAGCCATGTCTCAGGGGCAGCCAAGGAGCACATCCACCTTGCCATCCAAATGAACTCGCTGGACCACTCCTCGAGAATCAAAAATGTGAGGAATTTGTGCAAAGGCAAAGGTCCAATCCGTGTGCATCCCTAGATGCCTAACGATCCAGTCCAAAATCAGAGCAAGGAGCACTGGGAAAATTCAAAGGGAAGTGGGATAAAACGCCTCGTGGAAGAAATGAACAGCCGTAGGCACAACCAAAACCACTGCCGATACTGCCGATATCGCAAGACTCCTACATCGTAGCTCTGGATGCGGCCCCAGCTGTACAAAGGATCTCGACCACCAGGCGGATTTACTCGTACCCGAACTCCTTGAGATGTCCCAGAATCCCCGAAGCTCTAAAAATGTGTGGAAACCCTGCAAAAATAGTAAAACATAATAACATATTATATATATATATACATACATATATATATATATACACATACACATACACACATACACACATACACACATACACACATACACACATACACACATACACACATACACACATACACACATACACATATACATATACATATACATATACATATACATATACATACACATACACATACACATACACATACACATATATATATATATCCATATATATATAATATATATAATATATAAGTGCAAGCCTTTGTGAGGTTGGTCCAGGTTGGTGAGAGTCAACAGAGGTTTTCGAAACCGTTCTGCATTGGAGCAAACTTGTCCTGGCTGGATTCGCTCTGCTGCAGGGGATGGCTCAAGCATGGTAGCACTCACTGATGGCATTGCGAGAGCTTTTGGAAGACATACATAGTACCTGTCAGGGCCAACGGTTGTAGAGATGTGTTGCTATTAGTGGAAGAAAGATTGTGAAGAATTCCCTCCCACCCACATTTCTGCGCATAGCTTTGCTCAAAATATCAAACCATGTAACCCATGTGCCGTTGACCATCGTGGAGTCGGGTATCATGCGCAAAGACAAATTGTAAGATTGGTTTGGTGCTGATACCGAGTTCGCTTCAGAAATGTCAAAGCCAACATCAACATTTACAAACATCTTCCCACAAAATGGTTGGAGCACTGCAAGTCACGAGAACCATCTTCTTGGATTTGGTAGACTTGATCATTAATAACTCCTGGGAAAGATGAGGAGCGCAGCTTGCGCCATCAAAACGTTCCACCAAATGTCAAATATTGTCAAATAATGCTGAAATTGTCAGTGACAGGATTGCCATCAAATACAATCAGACTATCAGACTATCAAATCTCCGACAAAAATGACTTCAATGATTGACTTTACCAGCATTCTTGGGGCTCACCCTGAGGTTGTGAACACAGTTCCTATGCTGACAAGATCAATGGAATTGGGCAGCACAGACCTGCGCCAGGAGCTGAGGAAGTGTGGCAACACACCGAAAGATCCCCAGCGAGTTGTGTGTGTCAGGGTGACGTCACCGAGATGCGGTTTAAGTTTTAATTGTTTTAATATGTTTCAATTCCATCACAAAATACATAAAATGCATAAAATGCATCATAATAAATTCCCTGCCTGGCGTTTTCTTTGAAGCGCACACGACTACCCCTCGCATAGTCACCCACCCAGCTGCTGGGTCTTTCCAGGTTGGCTTCTCGCATTGGATCTTGCGCCATGCCTGTCTTTTGATCAAGAGATGCTGATTGGCTGCATCAAAACCGCGCTTAAATTGCGCAAATCTGTGATATTTTTGCAGAGCTTCTGAACTAGCTGATCCTTTGAAGACAAAGTTCCTACAGATTTGTGTGCGCGATTCAGCGCTGACCTTCCTCCACTGTAGCTTGGAGGCCGGAAGCTTTAAGCCTCGGTGGAGTGAGACGAATAGTCCAAGGCTGCCCACGCTGCCGCAACACTTTAGAATGTTGCTGAAAACGTGCAGAAAATAGCCGAAGGAAGTTTAGAAGTCAAACTTCCGACAATGTGGACAGATGAAAAGCAGAGGTGGTAAGAGTCAGAGAAGAGAAGAGAAGAGAAGAGAAGATCAAAAAAGAAGAGAAGATCAAAAAAGAAGAGAAGATCAAAAAAGAAGAGAAGATCAAAAAAGAAGAGAAGGTCAAAAAAGAAGAGAAGATCAAAAAAGAAGAGAAGATCAAAAAAGAAGAGAAGATCAAAAAAGAAGAGAAGATCAAAAAAGAAGAGAAGATCAAAAAAGAAGATAAGATCAAAAAAAGATAAGATCAAAAAAGATAAGATCAAAAAGAGAAGATAAGATCAAAAAGAGAGAAAGTCTCAGAAGAAAGAAGATCCAGGTGCCCGAAAAGGTAGGAAAGTCGCGAAACACTTTGTTTTTCCAATGATTTGTGGCTCCGGAGGGTCGAAAAATAGGCTCGCTAAAGCTGGGCAGATGAGAGATGAAAAATTGCACGCCGTTGTGGCGCGAAGCACGTTTCGCGTTTCGAAATCAAAATGTACAAAACACAGCATGTTCGGACCTTTTGGAAGTTGAGATGTCGAAAAAGTGCACGCCGTTGTGGGGCGATGCACGTTTCGAAGTCAAAATGTGAAAAACACCACATGCTCGGACCACTTTTCGACGTTCAGGTTCAGATGTTTTTTCGCGTGGCAGGCGCACGGGATTGTGGACCTTGTCAAAAGTTAGCAAAACGTGAAGGTTTTGTAGCATTTCCAAAAAACGATGGCAGGCGTGGGACATTTGAAGAGGATCTGCAAAGATGCATTTTCCGTAGCAGGCGCAGTACAAGAGACATGTTCATCAGAGCTGTTAGGAGGTCCTGAGAGGGGTTGCATTTTGGAGCCTCAGATCTTCAGGTTTGCTGAGATGATTTTGCGTGATAGGTGCAGCACTTCGTATGACCTGGCATCACTGTTTCGTGGCAAGCGCAGTAGTTTAGACAGATGGACTGGAAAAATCGCAAAACGCATTGGTACGAGGCCGTCAGCTCTGCACTCAAGTTTCCATTTTTGTTGTCAACTTAAAAAATGAGGAAGTCTCGCAGAATTGCTTTGTTTTTGATGTTGTCAAGTGCAAAAATTGAGGAAGTCTCGCTGAATTGCTGCGTTTTTGATGTTGTCAAGTTTAAAAACTGAGGAAGTCTCGCAGAATAGCTTCGCTTTCAAGCTTGCAGATACATAGATAGATAGATAGATAGATAGATAGATAGACAGATAGATAGACAGATAGATAGACAGAGAGAGAGAGAGATAGATAGATTGATTGATTGATCGATCGATCGATAGATGGATGGATAGATGGATAAATGGATAGATGGATAGATGGATAGATGGAAAGATAGATGGATAGATGGAAGATGGAAAGATGGAAAGATGGAAAGATGGAAAGATGGAAGGATGGAAAGATAGATGGATAGATGGATAGATGGATTGATCGATAGATAGATGGATAGATAGAAAGAGAGAAAGATAGAAAGATAGAAAGATAGAAAGATAGAAAGATAGAAAGAAAGATAGATAGATAGATAGACAGATAGACAGATAGTCAGATAGACAGAAAGACAGATAGACAGATAGACAGATAGGTAGGTAGGTAGATAGTCAGAGAACGAGAAAGAAAGAGAGAGAAAAGAGAGAGAAAGAGAGAGAAAGAGAGGAGACCTCAACCACCTGTCGGTCCATCAGTGGATTCGCTCTGCCATCCGTGATTCACAACAACCAACCTCTCCTGTAGGTTTCCTATTTTTGAAACTTCCGCCACCGCCTTGTGCGGTACTACTGGTATAGAAAATATCGAAAATATCAATGATAGTGCAGTGAACAAGTAACAAAAATGATGCCCTGCCCGGCTCGGGAAGTCTTTGTCTACTACCACACCTGTTGGAGCTTTTCAAAATGCTGGGCCCAACACCTTTCAACTACCTTGGTGGCTTGTTCAAGATCTTGTTCACGGCAAAGGTCTGCGCAACCTTCACAAAATACGGATCAAAACCCTTTCAATTCCACCCCCCTCATCTAAAATCATCCGAGGATACTGCTGTAGTTTTCTTTTTCCATCTTGTCCGCTCTTATATCAACTTCAGCTTCTCTTCTTTGCTCCAAAAGGTGCTTGCAAACTCTACTCATCTTCTCTAAACTGCTCTTGTTGCCTGTTTCCTTAAACACTGGAAATGGACACAAAATGGACTCTTGAGATGTGTTGACAATGTTTCTTGAGGCATTTGGCCATATCAGGAATCCGATTCAAAACATTACATTGAAAGCAGGACCCAACAGAAGGTATGCCCGGTGCTCCCCAAGGTACAGGCTCCCATCATCTCTCATCCATTTGCGGATTGCAACCAGATCCTACTAGCCAAGTGAACAAAGCGAACATGAGTAGTTAGATTGGATCATAATCATTATAACATCTTGGTTTTCAAAAATGCAATTTCGGGCTAATTTAGCGTTTGACTCTTTGACCCATACCCTCATTACATCCATCCCACAAGATGGTGCCTTTCGGCAAAGTTGCACGCATCTGCGTAACCATGGCATCCTCGCCTGCCCAGCCTCTGCAGCGCAAAAATTCACCAACTTGATCTTTCACACATTTCACACCCACTCTCAAACTGTCAGAAACTGAGAATAAAATCTGTGGTTTTGTGAGTATAGTGCATTTCAACTATGGATCGGTGCTCCAGCCACTAAGAGACATAAGTTACAATCGGAAGTTCACCGATCCAAAAACACTGAGATCTTGAGAAAGCAAAGAAAGCAAATGTGATCTCCTGCTCCTGCCACAATACTGAGGTATACTGGCATGGAATGACAACGCAGTGTATAGATCTGTACAGGGAGTTGAAATTATTGGAATACTTCAGGAGGAAAGAAGTTTATGCTTCTTGAAAGCTTTACAAGACATCCGTCTCGGTCAACCGCGGATCACATTTCCAAGTCCGTTTTGTGTGGAAGGTGTGGGAGGTGTGGGACGGTCAATTGTCACCCTCTTTTCAATCTATAGGATTTTAAGCTTTTGGAGGGTGGAAATCCGACCGGGGAACGACAGAGCTCCATGCTAGGATTCTTAGCGAAAAGGGTGTGCAGAAGAAACCAAACATGTTCACTGTCGGAAACTCAACAAGCGCAACTTGCGTCCTACCAGGGTATATTGAAATGTTTGAACTATGTTTGAACTAGTTGTGGATATCTTACGTAACTTTGATATGTTGAAAATTAGTTGAAAATGGTTCAAATATGAGGTTTTGACATGTTTTGACATGTTTTGACTGCGTCTTGCCTCGCTGTGGCCAGGCCCAGCCCTCCCGTGCAGGCGCAATTGCTGGGATGATCAGCGACCGCAGCTGGTCTTGATACACCATATCCACCTAGCGCCATGTATGGTCCCAGACATCGTTGTGTTCAGCGAATTTCCAGATCAAATCATTCCAGTAAGCCAGAGTAGCCAGAGTGGAACTTTTTCGGGGATCCAGGCCAATTGGTGTTTCAGATATTATGGCAAAGTGAATTCGCTGTGGCAAACGACACACAATATCTCACACTGGGTGACTCCCAAACCACCTCTTTCACCAACTGATGGAAATGACTTCTGCTACGGCTACGATGTGCCGAATTTACTACAACACCGTGTTACAACACCCATAGCAAACCGTTTCAAGTTGAAAGCTTCAACCTGCCCCACAATCAACATTGCACCGTGGAGGTGCTAGGGGAATCCGAGAGATGTCGACAAAGGCACCGGAATCCCTGCTTTGAAAAACTCGGTGTCCATGTGCAGAACAACCTTGGTTGCAGCCCTCAGCCATGGATGCGGGCACCAAGCAATTCAGAGTATTCCAACGCCCTAGTTTCGATACAGAGTTGGAGACTAGGCTGGGCAAACTGTCCAGTGAGCGATGCTTTTGGAATATTCAGAGCCAAGGACAAGCTGGAACTTGGCCCTTCGGCGCAAATGTCAAAGAAGTCAAGCGAGTACTGAAAGTACTAGAGTGTAATAGACTCAGCGGCTCTGTGCAAATGGGAAAAAGCTGCTTGATGGCCAGGGAGCACGATACCTCGTTTGCTGTTCGGGAACCTGGCCAAGCACTTCACTGAACTCAATGTATCTCAATGTCATGTGTATATATATATACACACACACGTCATATTCATCCTATCTCCTAGGGATTCTTGAATTCTTGAAGAGTCTCTATTGGCTCGATATGAACATGACAACACCTTTGTCCAAGCACAGGTGATTGTCTCAGACTCCACAGGAACTGGTATACGTCTCAAGCGCAAGTCAGCAATGTACCAACCACAATTGGGCGATCATGGATAATGGCAGCCTGGCTAGATAGTGGTAAAGTGCTTCAAGAAGTGCTTCAAGACTGTTGCTCTTTTTATAGTTCCACCTGCTAACCGCTAACCTCAATGACCTCCCAAAGAGTCCCTGCCTTCGGTTCAGGCAAAGACAACTGTTGACTGAGTTTCTCCAACGCCACCTGTGCACGAAGGGGTGAATCCTGCACACCAGGCGTCGGCGCAAAAATGTAGATCGAGCGATCCGGGCTGTAGCGCAGCACGTGCAATCCCACCGCATGTAGCATTGCAAAGCCGCCAAAAGAGCTGATGAAACTTGAGAAGTCCTGAGCCAACAGGAAATAGGATGAAGCTTCACAAATGCAAGCAGCATAAGCTGACCAGGTGAAGCAGGAAGTAAGAATCATGTCTGTAATATATATACATATATATATATACACATAAATTAATATAAATTACACATATAATTGCGACCATTTGAAGCTGTTGCATCCAGGCAAGAATTGGTTAGCTGGGAAAGTTCATTTGCACGAGTAAGTCAACCATCCAGGGTTCTCTAGCTCTCAGCAACAAGCGGTACTCGGAGGCGTCTGCACCTCAATCGAAAAATGACGCGGAGATAAGTAGAGTCTGTGCATTTGCAGTGCTTTCAATGGAAGTACACTCAGCAGCGTGTTTTCCTTCAGGAGGATTTGCAAAATGAAAAATCCCATTGGTCGTCACTCTGAGACCCCCCGCATTCAGCTAGCTGCTTCAAAATAGCATGCAACCTCAAGCAAATCACCATCGAATTGGCAGGTCGAGCACCATTGGACAACGCAAAAGAGATCATCTCTCGCTAGGGAATCTACAAAGCAAAAGATCACTGTAGACTGTAGAATTGACAGATCGGTCTGGGTCTGAGCAGAAGCTCCATCAACCATTGCAGGAGAGCCCACAGTAGGATTTCACATGGCAAGACTTTCCACTCCATTTCTCCATTTCTCCACTCCAAGAGTTTCCATGCTTGGCCGAGGTTCTGTGCCAACGGCTCTTCAGATGTCTTGCCATTTTTAATGCGAGAGATGGCATCTTCAATTGGATCTGCACTTTCATCGACCACCTGCAGGCTCTGGTGTTTCCGGCCAACTGTCACTTGTCAAACAGTAGCAAGATTGATTTTGTTTTAACATGTTTTAACACTTCGGCATTTCCCTGCCTCCAGCTCATTGATGAAGCCACTCCAAACACCTGGTGCAAGTGCAAATCAAACAACCAGCTTCAAAACGTGTCACACTTGCGTCAGAAGGAAGTTGCGGGCGGTCTCATGCTTAGCATGCCATCGCCCTGCACCAAAGCAACCAGAAAAACAAACTGGGAAGGCAAGCCCCAAAGTTTCGCGCCTTCTTTAATCATCAAACGAACTTGGCAGCCACTGATGGCTACCACAGTGGCGACGCCGTCTACTTGTAGGAGTCCCCAGCCACGTTTGGGAGTCAAGCCAGCACCTTGGAAGGCAAACGCAGATGCTGACGGACTAGTGGCTAGCTGTACATGAAAATGAAGGGATCTCCGCAAACCTGTGGCGGTTTGTCCCGTAGACAACAGTACACAATTCTTCGTCCTCTGCACACAGCATTCTGGTGTGTGTGTGTGCTCACGACTCTTTGTGAAGGAATGAGAAGTACAAGCGTCCCACCGGGCAGATCAGTTCCTCCATGGCACTAAGGACCAAACGGACTCTGACTCGCACATTGGGACGAATCATGTCTGCAACCTGGATCATTCTGTTGATCATTCTATTGATCTTGTGTCAATGCATTTTGGACTTGCAGAACCAATACGCATCTTAGATTTGGGGAAGCATGCTGGTGAAGGACAGGAAATATCCGAAAATTTTGAAATTATATTGATTTTAAATCAGAGCCGAGTTCCTTATGTTGATTTGAATTTATTTGTATTGCAGTGTGCGCCAAGTCGCAGGATCAATCATAAGTTCGTCCTTGGCAACAACTGGATCTTCGTGAACTCGCAAAATAGAACAAAATGAAATGCAAAACACAACAATACAAAATAGATCAAAATAGTGCCTGAAGCAGGAGTCAATTGAGTCAAGTCTGATTTCCTTCCTGAGAACGTACATGACCTTGTGAGTCGATTCCAAGTATCTTTTTGGCAATGCCAACTGGCTTGCTCTGCAAAGCTGACCCAAGCTTGGGTGTCTTCTTCTTTTACGACTACACCTGGCAGGACTCACACGATTGCTAGCTGTGTACCTACCTGTACCCCTTCTGCAAAACACCACTCTGACAGACGCCACTCTGACAATGGACAGAACAAAAACCGTGCCAAAGTGTATGCCTGACAGCATTTGTGACTGCAGCGTGGGCTGAGTTGCATTGACTTTCCAGGAATCCCACCGCACCTATGCTCTCATGCGAAACCTTGGCTCAAGTTGCACCGGTGCCTGAAAGTCGGTAGTCCCAGATCTGAGAGAACCTCTATGGCACAGCACGCGAAAAAAAATGTCTCGCTGCTTCCTCCAAGTGACAGCACCCCACTCAAACTTCGGGTGCTCCACCTATGCGCAGCTTGAAACCCAAATGAACGGGGCCACCGAAACGCGCTGGACATGACAAAAACAAACAAAGGATACAAAAGTCAAGTCAGACTCTTCTGTTTAGATCAGGCAAAACCGCCCGTGCTCCAACAGCGAAGGCATTTTGTATTGTATGGGAACCAGTCGCAGATAAGAGATTGAATAAGTGGAAGCTTGGGAAGCCTTTCTTTGAACTCCCTCGCATTCGCAATTCAATAGTACATTTTTTTTTCATACATTTGAAGGTGAACGGTAAATCTAAGTTGGACCCAAGATTGTGCCATTGCTTCTGGTGTTTTTGCTTTAAGTAATTGTCTGTTTCTGGGAAAAGCAAACATGCTGCACACAATCTACAGTGCCTCAGTGCATTGGCTCAGTTGGTTGTTCAGCAATGCAAAATAAAGACTGCAACTAGCCGTGTTCGTTGCTTCACTTCTGCTCCTCTCCAACTAGAGTCTGTGAAGTTTATCCGAAATGATTTTTGAAATGATATTGGATACAACTGGATATCTGCTCGAACACTGTACTCCCCAAGGTTATCCCTAGAAAACCTCCACGATGTGGGCAGATTGGGCATCTTCAGGCGGAGAATCGTCAAGAAATGAAATGAAAATGCAAAAATAAAAAAACTATAGAAAGAAATGAAAATGCAACTACGAAACTACGAGAAAGCCCCTTGTACCAATGATCTGCGACAAAGCTGTTGTCTAGCCTACACCAGAGCTCCCCTCGGAGATTCTTCAAACATGGAGATCTGAGAAGGGTCAACTGCTGAAAGGATGCAGGACAGTCTTACATTAAGCACGGAGGACCTGCCATCACACTCCACAACATTTATCATTATGCAACACTTTACAACCTTCCGCCCTCCAAGAGGCCCTCCGTCAGCCCTTCAGCTCTCAACCCTGCCTCCTTCCGCACACGAACTGCCCTTCCTTCGAGGCCAGCCAGGCGAGAGCAGGTCTCGGCCGCCTGCACCATGCCCATGCTGACGTGGCAAAACGTTGCAAAATGTGGTGTGAACCTTGTTTGTGCCAAATTTCTTACGTCATTTCTCATGTCATTGTGCTACTCAATGCATTGCAACCGTCTTTGATTTGCATTCCTTTAAGTTCTCAAAATCTGTGGCAGAAAGGCAGAAACAATGCCTTGAAAAACTACCATCCACTGCTAAGGTCACTGTCACTCGTCACGACACCATCTCTACCAGAGTCACTACCATCATAGCGTCATAGCTGCTGCGCCTCCTCGATGGAGCCACCGCCTACGGCAGCCAGGGCCTCACGTGCTCGCTCCAAAGAGAAGCCGCGGTCCGTGAGCTCTCGAAGGCGCTGCGCTTGGATCTCCTAAGATCAGCGTTTCCAAGGATTTTCTGTAAGAAATAGTATAAATATGTATTAAAAAACAAAACATATTGAATCATATAGATATGTTGTGTTTATATGTTTTAAGTGCCAAAATAAATGTTCTGAACTTTTCTGGGTGTTCTTATTATTGTGAGGGTCAGTTGATGTAATTTGATGTCAGTGCATGTCATTTAGATCGGTGTCATCCCACTTACTCTAAATCCATTTTGCATCAATAGCAAGGCCTTGGATTTCACTGGGCCAGGCCACAAGCTCGTTGTGGGAACCGGCTTCACCCTGCAAGTGAGCCTTGCGGCAGTGTCAACCACACTCGGCACACTCATAAGCATATCCAGTGCTTTTCTTTGTGCATACTCCCAAACAACCACCCAGCCTGACAAAAGGAGTGGCCACATGGTGCATGCACGGCACCCTGGATGAGATCGTGGCAAACACTACCTCAGGACTTGGGACGATTCCAGAGCATGTGGAAGCTGTTCAGAAGCTGTTCAGAAGCCCAACATTTCTCAACTGAAATCTCTTCCCCTACCAGACCCTTCTAAGAAGAGTTCCTAACTGAAGAGTGCCCAGTCACATTGCAGCTCTCGCAAATGCTCCGGTGCCACCTCCGGTCAAATTGTTGAGCAAAGGAAAGGGGGCTGTGGACTTACTTAATGTGCCTCTTGCCATGGAAACCTCCTGTTTGCAAGGAAACGCAAAATTTCTCTGCGGAACAAGATGTAGAGGAGCCAAGAGTTCACTATCATACATGCATGTGCTTAGACACATTATGATATTATATATATATATATGATATTATGTCAATATATACTACAGTATGACACTAACAAAAAAAAATGAAACTTGAAAAGCAAAATGTGGTGTCGTCTTTGCAGAACGGGTTGGGCACAGATTTCAGCTGAGGCACCAAGGCGACTTCGTAGCCCGAGGCTGTACGAAGCAAGACGCCCTTGGCAGCTGGTGATTTCCCGAGCCTCGCGTCCAGCTGCAGAGTAAGAAGATGTAAGAAGCTTTAAGGAACCAATTTCATTCAATTTAATTCAATTTACCAATCTCTGATATCTCTTGCTATTCAATTACATATATATAATTTATAATTAGAATCCAAAGCTTGACAGTGATGAAGAAGGCCCCATACTCTTGACTAAGACACGACAACACTGCAACACAGGAAAATCGAAGGGCTCTTGAATCAACAAGTTTTGCTTTAGGTCTGATGTAAGGCCGCAGCATCTTGTCCATACTTGTGATCCTCAGGTTCAAGATAAGTATGCCAAGTATGCTTCTTGCAGCGACCACAACTCAGGCATCCCTCTCAACCTCTCTACTACAATCCGTGTTGCATCATTGAGTCCTTTATCTGAGCCAAGCTTCTGCACTGTCTGCGAGCGCGTTATGGTACCCATCGGCGGGATGTCGGTCACGCCTTTCTCTATGGGCAAAACCACTGATCCTGGAGCTGTATACAGATCTACTTTGATCCCAGGTCAAGAAGCTTAAGTGGATCCCTGCAGACTCCAGAAACCAGTCACACATAGCCGCATAGCACTTAGCGGCCTGAAATATCTTGAAGCATTTTGAAAGACCAAACACGCAATGCCAGCATAGCTGAACAGAACTTGTGCTTAGAAGTGGTTCCATCAGTGACCCCGGCAGCCCGCTCCAGTGGGCACGGATGCACTCCGCGTTAACTTTTGCTGTTCGGAATCCATGGCTCTAGGCACCGTGTCTGACAGCGTCTATTAAACAATGTTCAAAAACTCGGCCAGCTAGGCTAGCTAGGTGTTCCACTTGGCAAGCATTCAATAGCATTCATCAGAACTCAGTCCCCAAACGAAATGGCAAGGCCTCTTATGCATTGTTCTGCCCTATTTACAAGCCTTCGGTGATGAGCATGTCAATGGGACTCTTTTTCCAGCCTTTCATGTTGTGCCTTCGGGTCGAACTTCCGTTGTTGCCCTGCATGTCCTCCTAGTGCACTGAATCTAAGCTTGGAAATCTAAGTTTGGTCCTTTTGGACTCCCAAAGTGTGTTGATTTTGGCAACGTCTTTTGTGTTCGTTGTGCTTGTGCCTACAGTGCCTGCAGATTTGCCTTTACCACCCAGCACCATGCAATGGATCATGCAGCTGCTTGGTCACCTGGTAGTCATGATAGCCAACTGAGACCTTCAACATGGTGAAAACAAACAAGTAAAAATATCATAATAAATTGATAGTGAATTATTTTTAATATATATATATATTTATTTATTTGTGTATTTATTTATTTATTGATTTATTTGTTTTCTTACTTTAAATTACATTACATTGTATTGTACTATCTATTATTATTTCATATGATATTTTAATCATTTTGTATTATTTTATATTATTTTATTTAATGTTATTTATTATATTACATTATATCATTTGATATTACATGGTATTGTCTGGAAATATATGATATTGTATGATATGATATGATATGATATGAAATGAAATCACAGCATATGATATCATATCATATCATATCATATTATTCTTTCAACCTAATATACCATATCATATCATATCAAATTATATTATATTATACCATCTTATATTATATTATACCATTATTATATTATATCATTGTTTATTACTATTAAATTATTATATTGTTATATTATTGTATTATTATATTATTATGTTATTATATTATTATATTGTTATATTGTTATAAAAATATATGATTCTATTCTTATATTATTATAGTGTTATATTGTTATATTGTTATATAGTTATACGGTTCTATTCTTATATTATTATAGTGTTATATTGTTATATTGCTATATAGTTATATGATTCTATTCCTATATTATTATATTATTATATAATTATATGATTCTATTCTTATATTTTTATATTATCATATTATGATATGTTTATATTATTATACTATTATATTATTATACTATTATATTATTATATTATTATATTATTATATTATTATATTAATATATTATTATATTATTATGTTATTATATTATTAAATTATTATATTATTATGTTATTATATTATTAAATTATTATATTATTATATTTTATTATCGTATTATTAAATCATATTTTGCATTATATTATCATATTATTTTTCAATTATATAATATTATTATATTTCAAAATTATATTATTACATGATAATATTATTTTATAATATAATATTAAACTATATTGTACTATATTATTTTATACTATACTATACTATAGTATACTATAGTATACTATACTATACTATACTTTAAAATACAATATAATGTAATACTATACTATACTATACTATACTATACTAGAGTATACTATACTATACTATACTATAGTATACTATACTATACTATACTCTACTCTACTCTACTCTACTAGACTATACTATACTATACTATACTTGACTATATTCAACCATGCTTTACTGTAAATATTATATGCCATTTAATTATTTTATATCATATCAAATTACATTATATTATATTATTTGATTTGTTCATATTATGTAATGTTATCTTATGTTTTATTATATATTTACATACACAGTATAAGAATAGAATGATCATCTTCAAATTTCTGAACTTAGTTAGATCCTCCTTGGAGTCCTCCTTGGAGTTCATTCAGCAACTAGACAGGCTCCCCCTAACTCTTCAGAGGCTGTTCTGATGTCGATGCTTCACTATGACCCACCAGCCTTCCAAGTCACGCATAGCAGCAAGGTAACCAGCTTCTAGACCAGCGAAGAAGAAGGCTCCAGGGTATTGTTGATTCCTCGCAAACGACAGGCATAAGTTTCAAAACCGGTGAATCTGTAGATGGCCCGTCAGATGGATTGAAATTTGAAGGCATTTCGCTATCATTTCACAAATCACTGTGCAAGATGCAAGACCGATCAAAGCTCTTGGGTGATACAACCTTCAGCAGAAATGCACAGTTCAAGTACTTCTGCTCCGAGTAGCGCCCAGTCCAAGATCTCTTTGGCCGTATGCAAACGATCGTCACGCTCGGCCCGAAACTCTCCCAAAAAGCTGCTGACATCAACGCAGAAGCCGATCAGAACCATCCCAGCAAAGGGTGCCTTCAAGTTCAATGTTTTGCTGCTGTTGTGAGACATTTCGAAGAAGACAACACGGCGAAAAACGCAAGCAGGGATCAGTAGTGGCTAAAATGCTACCTGCATACATCTACTCTGCAATATAAGAGCTGCCAGCTGATTGCAGTTTCAAACGCATGCCGAATCGGGCATTCTTCAACATGCCCACGGTTTGGAAAAATAAAAGTATGTATGTATGTATATATATATATAAAAATGTGTGTGTGTTTTTCTCTATATATACAAATATATATATAATCTTTTATATATAATTGTAAATACATATATGTATGTATGTATGTATGTATGTATGTACGTATGTATCTGTATATGTATATATATGTAAATGTATGTAAATGTATGTAAATGTATGTATCTATAAATGCATATAAATATATATATATATGTATTTATGCATATATATGAATAAATATAAATATATATGTGTGTACGTACAGTATATCTTATATAATTGTTACCAGTAATACCGCACAAGGCGGTGGTGGAAGTTTCTAAGATAGGGCACCTATAGGCGAGGTTGGTTGTTGTGAATCACGGATGGCAGAGCGTATCCACTGATGCCGTGGTTGCAGTGATTGTAGTTGTAGTGTAGCGTAATGGAGTTGTAGTTGTAATGTAGTGTAATTAGTGTAGTGTATTTGCAGTTGTAACTGTGGTGTGGTGTAATTAGCATAGTGTTGTGTACTGTAGTGTAGTTGTAATTGTAGTTGCAATTGTATTGTAATTGTAGTTGTAATTGTAGTTGTAGCTGGTGGTGGTGCAGGTGCTGGTGCTGCTGGTGGTGGTGGTGGCGGTGGTGGTGGTTGTTGTAGTTGTAGTTGTAGTGCAAGTAGTGTAATTAGTGTAATTAATGTAATTAGTGTAGTGCAATTAGTGTAATTAATGTAATTAGTGTAGTGTAATTAGATGTAATTAGATGTAATTAGATGTAATTAAATGTAATTAGATGTAATTAGATGTAATTAGTGTAGTGTAGTGCAATTAGTGTAGCGCAAGGTAGCGTAGTATATTTGCAGTGATATTTGTACAGTTGTAGTTGTAGTAGTAGTTTAGTGTAGTGGTACTGGTAGTTGTAGTTGTAGTTGTCTATCTGCAAGATTGAAAACAAAGCTATTCTGCGAGACTTCCTCAGCTTTTCCACTTGACCACATCAAAAACGCAGCAATTCTGCGAGACGTCCTCAATTTTTGAATTTGACAACGTCAAAAACGAAAGAATTCTGCAAGACTTCCTGAATTTTCGAAGCTGACAACATCAAAAACGAAGCAATTCTGCAAGGCTTCCTTGAAAAAAGGAAAGTTGAGTGCAGAGCTATCGCCTCGTGCCAATGCGTTTTCCGATTTTTCCCTTCCGTCTGTCTAAACTACGGCGCCTGCCACGAAAAAGTGATGCCAGGTCATACGGAGTGCGAAAGCATCTTGGCAAGCCTGAAGATCTGATGCTCCAAAATGCAACCCCTCTCAGGAAATCAGCGCCCTGACCTCCTAACATCTCTGATTAACATGTCTCTTGTACTGCGCCTGCCACGGAAAATTCATCTCTTCAAATGCCGCACGCCTGCCATCGTTTTTGGAAATTCTGCAAAACCCTCACGTTTTGCTCACTTTTGACAAGGTGCGCAATCCCTTGCGCCTGCCACGCCAAACGACGCTTCAACATCCAAAAGTGGCGCGTACATGCGGTGTTTTGTACATTTTGACTTCAACATGTGCTTCGCGCCACCATGGTGTGCACTTTTTCGACATCTCAACTTCCAAAAGTGGTCCGAACCTGGTGTGGTTTGTACAGTTTGACTTCGACATGTGCTTCGTGCCACAAAAGCGTGCAATTTTTCATCTCTCATCTGCCCAGATGGCATCTGCACAGATGGCTCCGCACCCGCCGTTTTAGCGAGCCTACTTTTCAACCCTCCGAACCCACAAGTCAAGTCACTGGAAAAACACAGTGGTTCGCGACCCTTCTTACTTTTCGCCCACCTGCATCTTCTTTCTTCTGACTCTTTTCTTCTCTGATATTCTTTCTTCTCTTTCTTCTCTGACTCTTCCCACCTCTGCTGTTTCATCTGTCCATAGTGTCGGAAGTTTGACTTCTACACTTCCTTCGCTTATGACTACTATTAGCATTAATAATAATCATCATCATAAAAATAAAAATAATATAATCTGTTATTATTGTTATTGATAATTTATTTGTATTATGATTATTAATACTATTAATTACCATTCTTTGTTGTTATTATAAATATTATTTACTGTTATTCTACTATTGTTACTTTATATATATATATACAACAGCAAGTAAAACAAGGAACCTGGGGTTAGTATAGAGAATGGCTTCCAAAAAAATAACAATCACCCACTTGCGGCTCAGTGATGCCTGGATGCCGCCTTCTTCCCAGCACGATCGCAGCTGAGAAAGCGCAACGTCCCGGCCACCATGGAAGCCTCTTAAGAGCGGGAGCCTATTTGGTGTACTCATTGTTTTGCCCTCAGCTCAAACCCAGCCCTGAAAGTTTGTCTCTCTCGCTCTATCATCAAGTGTCGAGTTGCCAAGATTTACACCTTCCTCACCCTCAGAGGTTCCAAAGTTTGTCATATTCCTGCCTGTGGCCCAACCAGCAGCCTTCATGGCTGTTGGAGGCAGCATGGACACAAACCTCACGTGCTGCGTTCGTCACCTTTCTGCTGCTTTCCAGTGCTGTTAATTGCAGGCGGTCATATTGTGGCCTGCAAGAAGCTGAGATGGAGAACCTATGAGAATCTAACCAATCTAGCCTTCAAAACGCCCATGCCATTTTCCAAGCAGCAGGTTGAAGACTCCCAGTGCCAGTAGTGCAGTGGAGCGCACGCAGCCACGCTCGTGGCCATCAAACATCATGGCCTCTGCAAAACAAGGCCGTCACATCGTTTCACATCAAGACACAATGTCAAAAAAAAACAAAAATGTTTTTTCAGTGCAAGTGCGATGAGTACGCTGGAATCCCAGACCTAGAAGCGCTGGCGGGATTTCACCATAGCAACCGCAGAAAGTTGCAAAACACTGAGACAAGCAGCCAAGGTGAAAATCTGAATTTCTGATGATGCTGATATTTTTCTTTGAAACATATTTGAAGCTGTGTCAGTGTGTCAGAGCATCAGTTCATGTTGGCCCCACAGGCTGGCCTCAGATTCCAGATTGCGCAGCCAAAACCAAGAGCGTAATACATGCCACACCTTGACGTCTCAAATTTGGGAAGATTTCACACGCAATGCGTTCATGTTGCGCCGCCAAAACATCAAGACCCTCCCGGGACTGACCAGGAAAAGAATTCAAATCACAAATCCGCCCGCTGCCGAGGCGTGGTAGTTTAGTAGTGGATGCGACCGGGCAGAACTGTCAGACTGGTAAGGGGGCCATGTTCGCCCGGGATAGGGCGCCAAAAGTCGGTTCCCTCTGGGGTAATTTGAAAATTTTGCGTTCGGCACGACATCGTCCGAATGCACCGGTTTGATCCGACATGGGCAACATCGGTTCCATTTGTGGTCAAATTCGCCCAACAAGGCCACAACATTCCAACTTCGGCCCAAGTTGAGGTCCACATGGCTTCAAAATGGTGGACATGGCCGGCCCAAGACGAAATCCTCAAAACACCCGTTTTCACTTGTGTTTCCCACTTTTTTTGCGCATCGATGACGCTTCATGTTGAACGTGTCTCCGTTGGGCCCAACTTGGCGCAAAGCTGTCGTCAAAGGGCCCCCAAGCTGTGCCACGTTGGGCATGACTTGCACCTCCATGCGTCTAGTATCACATGGCTTCAAGTTAAGGTCCATCCGGATTGATTTGGACTCAGCTTCAGCCCCAACTTGCGCCCAACGTGCCCACAATGTGCCGTGTTGGACCCCAAGTGGGCTGAAGTTGGGCCCCTGTTTGGCCCAACTTAAGGCCAAGGACGGCGGAGTTGGGCCAAGTACGCCCGCTGCTTTCCTCCATCCACACGGTGTAATTATATTTATATAGTAGCCTTACCAACTCTCGGCCAACCTGGTCGGTGGTCGCACCAAAAAAAACTAGCTGAATCCCATCATGAAGCATGCCGACACATGATACAGACACGTGAATCACACCCAGGACGGCGTCTTCCGTCTTTTAATGTCTTTTACTGTTAGAAACCATGTCCCATGCCTCGTTCAAAACCAGCTATACCGGCCAAGCCCGCAGAATGCTCATTCTATACAAGCAACCTTTTACAGTTTCATTCGTTCCAGCAAGTGCCTTCTGGCAAATGGTTTCTTTCCGTGGTGAACGACTCTGAACGGTCAAATTCTCCAAGATTGGCCTTTGGTTGGATTCTTCCACTTGTCAGTCTGCACACTATGAAATCACCCGGCCTCTTTGCAAACCAAGCTACGCCCTTTGAGGGCATGCCCTGCATAATCTCTACTACACCGGCCACTAGATTGCACAATCCTGGCTATTTCCCACGGTCTGCATCCCAGGCGCAAGGCAGAAGAAGAAACAATGAGGCAAACCATATCAACATATATCATCTTAATCTTGGTCATTCCGGAGTATGAGGAAAATCAATCTCCTGCAGCTTTTGAATCTGAGCCTGTCTGAGCTATTGCACATGTTGCAAGTGCGCACATGTTCAACAATCTCAACAGTTTTACCTAGTTTTGCTTTTTCATCACCCTGAATCACTGAAGACTCTGAGCCCCGACCTCGCAGAACAGTTCGGCCGGGCCAGTTACCATCCAGCTGAAGTTCCTCATCTGCACGATGTACTCGTTCAAGTACAATGTCCAACTGGTTGTTCCTGAGCTGTCTGGACTATCCAAAATGGTTGGTGTCTTTGGTTTGTTTACAGTTTATAACATGTTCACGTTTGAGAAGGGAAACGGGCTTCGATTCCAGTGAAAATACATGAAAGCTGTCCCTGCTTCATTCGAACAGATGCAAGTGGCTTTCCCTGATTAAGAAGCTCTGAGTGCCAAGTCTCTCCAGGGAGGCCAGACCATTGATCAAGCTCATCAAGGCACTTACAAATGTGAAGCAGCCTCCAAACAAGATGGAAGCCACGAACCCGAATGTATTCACGTTCTTGGGCTACGAGTGCAAACCTCTGCAATAGGAAAACGAACCGATGTTTGCATGCATCGTGCGGTTCACAAAGAGACAACTAACCAGCACAACAACATCACCACAAGCACAACGAAATCACAACCGGCACAGCAATATCACCAGCGCAATGAAATCACAACAAAATCACCAACACAACAGCATCACCAGCACAGCAACATCACCAGCACAACGAGATCACCACCACCTGCCACACTCCACACTTTACCCACTGCACACTCCACACTCTACACTTTACACTCCACACTCCGCACACTACACTTTACACTCCACACTCCACACTCTACACTTTACACTCTACACTTTACACTCTACACTTAACTTGACACTCTACACTTCACACTCGACACTTTCCGCTCCGCAATCCACACTCTACACTTTATACTCCAGGCTCCACACTTTACACTTTACACTCCTCACTCCACGCTCTACGCTCTACACTCCACACTCCACCACACTCAACACTCTACACCCACCACACTCCTCACTCCACACTCCACACTTTACATTCCACACGCCACACTTTACACTCCACACTCGCCACTTTCCACTCCACACTCCACACTCTACAGTTTACACTCCACACTTTACACTTTACACTCCTCACTCCACACTCAACACTTTACACTCCACACTCCTCACTCCTCACTACACACACTACACTCCACACTCCACACTTCACACGCCACCCTCCACCACATTCTACACTCTACACCGCACTCCTCACTCCATACTCCACACTTTACACTCCACACGCCATACTTTACACTCCACACTCCACACTTTACACTCCACACTCCACACTTTGCACTCCACACTCTACACTGCACTATACACTCCACACTCCACACTCTACACTTTACACTCTTACTTTTTACAATCTACACTACACATTCCACACTCTACACGCTCTACACTCCCCACTCCACACTATACAAAGCACTTCCCAGAACCACTTAGTACTGCAAAGCTTGCACAAACTACTTCCCAGTACTTTGTACTACACAGCTTGCACGAAGCACTTCCCAGTACTACTGTGTACTACACAGCTTGCACAAACTACTTCCCAGTACCATTTTGTACTACAAAGCTTGCACGAAGCACTTCCCAGTACCACTTTGTACTACAAAGCTTGCACGAAACCGTTCCCAGTACTACTGTGTACTACAAAGCTTGCACAAAGCACTTCCCAGTATTACTTTGTACTACAAGGTTTGCAAAAAGTCGTTCCCAGTACTACTGTGTACTACAAAGCTTGCAACAACTACTTCCCAGTACTACTTTGTACTACAAGGCTTGCAAAGTCGTTCCCAGTACTACTGTGTACTACAAAGCTTGCAACAACTACTTCCCAGTACTACTTTGTACTACAAAGCTTGCACAAAGTCGTTCGCAGTACTACTTTGTACTACAAAGCTTGCACAAACTCGTTCCAAGTACTACTGTGTACTACAAAGCTTGCACAAAGCATTTCCCAGTACTACTGTGTACTACAAAGCTTGCACAAACTACTTCCCAGTACTACTGTGCACTACAAAGCTTGCACAAAGTCGTTCCAGTACTAATGTGTATTACAAAGCTCGCACGAAGCACTTCCCAGTACTACTGTGTACTACAAAACTTGCACAAAGCACTTCCCAGTACTACTGTGTACTACAAAGCTCGCACAAACACGTTCCCAGTACTACTGTGTATCCCAGTACTACTGTGTACTACAAAGCTCGCACAAACACGTTCCAGTACTACTGTGTACTACAAAGCTCGCACAAACACGTTCCCAGTACTACTGTGTACTACAAAGCTCGCACAAAGCACTTCCCAGTACTACTTTGTATTACAAAGCTTGCAGGAAGCACTTCCCAGTACTACTGTGTACTACACATGCACAAACACGTTCCAGTACTACTGTGTACTACAAAGCTCGCACAAACACGTTCCCAGTAGTACTGTGTACTACAAAGCTCGCACAAAGCACTTCCCAGTACTAGTTTGTACTACAAAGCTTCCACAAAGCACTTCCCAGTACTACTGTGTACTACAAAGCTTGCACAAACACGTTCCAGTACTAATGTGTACTACAAAGCTCGCACAAACTACTTCCCAGTATTACTGTGTACTACAAAACTTGCACAAACACGTTCCAGTACTACTGTGTACTACAAAACTTGCACAAACACGTTCCAGTACTACTGTGTACTACAAAGCTCGCACAAACACGTTCCCAGTACTACTGTGCACTACAAAGCTCGCACAAACTACTGTGTACGACAAAGCTTGCAGAAAGCACTTCCCAGTACTACTGTGTACTACAAATGCACAAACACGTTCCACTACTACTGTGTACTACAAAAGCTTGTACAAACTACTTCCCAGTACTACTGTGTACTACAAAGCTTGCAGAAACACGTTCCCAGTACTACTGTGTACTACAAAGCTCGCACAAAGAACTTCCCAGTACTACTTTGTACTACAAAGCTTGCAGAAGCACGTTCCCAGTACTACTGTGTACTACAAAGCTCGCACAAACTACTTCCAAGTACTACTGTGTACTACAAAGCTCGCACAAACACGTTCCCAGTACTACTGTGTACCACAAAGCTTGCACAAAGTCGTTCCCAGTACTACTGTGTACTACAAAGCTCGCACAAACTACTTCCCAGCACTATTGTGTACTACAAAGCTTGCACGAAGCACTTCCCAGTACTACTGTGTGCTAGAAAGCTCGCACAAACACGTTCCCAGTATATACTACTGTGCACTACAAAGCTCGCACAAACTACTTCCCAGTACTACTGTGTACTACAAAGCTTGCAGAAAGCACTTCCCAGTACTACTGTGTACTACAAAGCTTGCACAAAGCACTTCCCAGTACTACTGTGTACTACAAAGCTTGCACAAAGCCGTTCCCAGTACTACTGTGTACTACGAAGCTTGCACAAAGCACTTCCCAGTACTACTTTGTACTACAAAGCTTGCACGTACTACTGTGTACTACAAAACTCGCACAAACACGTTCCCAGTACTACTGTGTACTACAAAGCTCGCACAAACTACTTCCCAGTACTACTGTGTACTACAAAACTTGCACAAAGCACTTCCCAGTACTACTGTGTACTACAAAGCTCGCACAAACACGTTCCAGTACTAATGTGTACTACAAAGCTCGCACAAACTACTTCCCAGTACTACTGTGTACTACAAAACTTGCACAAACACGTTCCAGTACTACTGTGTACTACAAAGCTCGCACAAACACGTTCCCAGTACTACTGTGCACTACAAAACTCGCACAAACTACTTCCCAGTACTACTGTGTACTACAAAGCTTGCAGAAAGCACTTCCCAGTACTACTGTGTACTACAAATGCACAAACACGTTCCAGTACTACTGTGTACTACAAAGCTCGCACAAACACGTTCCCAGTACTACTGTGTACTACAAAGCTTGCAGAAACACGTTCCCAGTACTACTGTGTACTACAAAGCTCGCACAAAGAACTTCCCAGGGTACTTTGTACTACAAAGCTTGCACAAAGCACTTCCTGCACAAACTACTTCCCAGTACTACTTTGTACTACACAGCTTGCACAAAGTACTTCCCAGTACTACTGTGTACTACACAGCTTGCACAAACTACTTCCCAGTAGCACTTTGTACTACAAAGCTCGCACGAAGCACTTCCCAGTACTACTGTGTACTACAAAGCTTGCAGGAAGCACTTCCCAGTACTACTGTGTACTACAAAACTTGCACAAAGCACTTCCCAGTACTACTTTGTACTACAAGGCTTGCAAAGTCGTTCCCAGTCCTGCTGTGTACTACAAAGCTTGCAACAACTACTTCCCAGTACTACTTTGTACTACAAAGCTTGCACAAAGTCGTTCCCAGTACTACTGTGTACTACAAAGCTTGCACAAAGCACTTCCCAGTACTACTGTGTACTACAAAGCTTGCAACAACTACTTCCCAGTACTACTTTGTACTACAAAGCTTGCACAAAGTCGTTCGCAGTACTACTTTGTACTACAAAGCTTGCACAAACTCGTTCCAAGTACTACTGTGTACTACAAAGCTCGCACAAAGCACTTCCCAGTACTACTTTGTACTACAGAGCTTGCACAAAGCACTTCCTGCACAAACTACTTCCCAGTACTACTTTGCACTTCACAGTACTACTGTGTACTACAAAACTTGCAGAAACACGTGCCAGTACTACTGTGTACTACAAAGCTCGCACAAACACGTTCCCAGTACTACTGTGTATCCCAGTACTACTGTGTACTACAAAGCTTGCACAAAGTCGTTCCAGTACTACTGTGTACTACAAAGCTCGCACAAACTACTTCCCAGTATTACTGTGTACTACAAAACTTGCACAAAGCACTTCCCAGTACTACTGTGTACTACAAAGCTCGCACAAACACGTTCCAGTACTAATGTGTACTGCGAAGCTCGCGCAAACTACTTCCCAGTACTACTGTGTACTACAAAACTTCCACAAACACGTTCCAGTACTACTGTGTACTACAAAGCTCGCACAAACACGTTCCCAGTACTACTGTGTACTACAAAGCTCGCACAAACTACTTCCCAGTACTACTGTGTACTAAAAAGCTTGCAGAAAGCACTTCCCAGTACAACTGTGTACTACAAGTGCACAAACTACTTCCCAGTACTACTGTGTACTACAAAGCTTGCAGAAGCACGTTCCCAGTACTACTGTGTACTACAAAGCTGGCACAAACTACTTCCAAGTACTACTGTGTACTACAAAGCTCGCACAAACACGTTCCCAGTACTACTGTGTACTACAAAGCTTGCACAAAGTACTTCCCAGTGTACTACAAAGCTTGCAGAAGCACGTTCCCAGTACTACTGTGTACTACAAAGCTCGCACAAACTACTTCCAAGTACTACTGTGTACTACAAAGCTCGCACAAACACGTTCCCAGTACTACTGTATACTACAAAGCTCGCACAAAGTACTTCCCAGTACTACTGTGTACTACAAAGCTCGCACAAACTACTTCCCAGTACTATTGTGTACTACAAAGCTTGCAAAAAACCGTTCCCAGTACTACTGTGTACTACAAAGCTCGCACAAACACGTTCCCAGTACTACTGTGTACTACAAAGCTTGCACGAAGCACTTCCCAGTACTACTGTGTACTACAACGCTTGCACAAAGCACTTCCCAGTACTACTGTGTACTACAAAGCTCGCACAAACACGTTCCAGTACTAATGTGTACTACAAAGCTCGCACAAACTACTTCCCAGTACTACTGTGTACTACAAAACTTGCACAAGCACGTTCCAGTACTACTGTGTAGTACAAAGCTTGCAACAACTACTTCCCAGTACTACTTTGTACTACAAAGCTTGCACAAAGTCGTGCGCAGTACTACTTTGTACTACAAAGCTTGCACAAAGTCGTTCCCAGTACTACTGTGTATTTCAAAGCTTGCACAAAGCACTTCCCAGTACTACTGTGTACTACAAAGCTTGCACAAAGCACTTCCCAGTTCTACTTTGTACTACAAAGCTTGCACAAAGTCGTTCCAGTACTACTGTGTACTACAAAGCTCGCACAAAGCACTTCCCAGTACTACTGTGTACTACAAAGCTCGCACAAAGCACTTCCCAGTACTACTGTGTACTACAAAGCTTGCACAAAGCACTTCCCAGTACTACTGTGTACTACAAAGCTTGCACAAACACGTTCCAGTACTACTGTGTACTACAAAGCTTGCACGAAGCACTTCCCAGTACTACTGTGTACTACAAAGCTTGCACAAAGCACGTTCCAGTACTACTGTGTACTACAAAGCTTGCACAAAGTCGTTCCCAGTACTACTTTGTACCACAAAACTCGCACAAACACGTTCCCAGTACTACTTTGTACTACAAAGCTTGCACAAAGTCGTTCCCACAACTACTGTGTACTACAAAGCTCGCACAAACTACTTCCAAGTACTACTGTGCGTAGCAAAAAACACGACGTGTTGCAGCTTCCCCTATAGACACGGCGACATCCACGCAGCAAAAAACACGAGGTTTTGCAGCTTCCTCCATAGACACTGCGACATCTACGTAGCAAAACACACGAGGTTTTGCAGCTTCCCCTATAGACACTGCGACATCTACGTCGCAAAAGACACGAGGTTTTGCAGCTTCCCCTATAGACATTGCGACATCCACGAAGCAAAAAACACGAGGTTTTGCAGCTTCCCCTATAGACACTGCGACATCTACGTAGCAAAACACACGAGGTTTTGCAGCTTCCCCTATAGACACTGCGACATCTACGTTGCAAAAAACACGAGGTTTTGTAGCTTCCCCTATAGACACTGCTACATCTACGCAGCAAAAAACACGAGGTTTTGCAGCTTCCCCTATAGACACTGCTACATCCACGTTGCAAAACACGCGAGGTTTTGCAGCTTCCCCTATAGACACTGCTACATCTACGCAGCAAAAAACACGAGGTTTTGCAGCTTCCCCTATAGAAACTGCGACATCTACTTCGCATAAAACACGATGTTTTGCAGCTTCCCCTATAGACACTGCGACAGCGACGTAGCAAAACACACGAGGTTTTGCAGCTTCCCCTATAGACACTGCGACATCTACGCAGCAAAAAACAGGAGGTTTTGCAGCTTCCCCTATAGACACTGCGACATCTACGTAAAAAAAAACACGACGTTTTGCAGCTTCCCTTATAGACACTGCGACAGCTACGTAGCAAAACACACGAGGTTTTGCAGCTTCCCCTATAGACACTGCGACATCTACGTTGCAAAAAACACGAGGTTTTGCAGCTTCCCCTATAGACACTGCGACATCTACGTTGCAAAAAACACGAGGTTTTGCAGCTTCCCCTATAGACACTGCGACATCTACGTCGCAAAAGACACGAGGTTTTGCAGCTTCCCCTATAGACAGTGCGACATCTACGTAAAAAACACGAGGTTTTGCAGCTTCCCCTATAGACACTGCGACATCCACGTTGCAAAAAACACGAGGTTTTGCAGCTTCCCCTATAGACACTGCGACATCTACGTCGCAAAAGACACGAGGTTTTGCAGCTTCCCCTATAGACACTGCGACATCCACGAAGCAAAAAACACGAGGTTTTGCAGCTTCCCCTATAGACACTGCGACATCTACGTCGCAAAAGACACGAGGTTTTGCAGCTTCCCCTATAGACACCGAATTAACGACGCGAAAACGACGCGAAAACGACGCGAAAACGACGCGAAAAACGACGCGCCGACCAACTGGCGGCGAACAAAGGTCCAACCCCCAGACCCCCAACTATAAACGGGAACCCTTCGCTACGCATTCGGGAAAAATAACGCTAGCAAAGGTATTCGCGGGCAGCACTCAAACGTTTTTTCTAGGTCAGGATCGTTGTTACATAGCCAACACAATGCTTTCACAGCAGCACTTTGCAGCAGCACCCTGCAGCGGCACCAGCAGCCAGACCCCAAAGCGCACACAACACTCTGACAGCAGCACCCTGCAGCGGCACCCTAAACTGGCACCCTGCAGCGGCACCCTGCAGCGGCACCTTGCAGCGGCACCTTGCAGTGGCACCCTGCAGCAGCACCAGCAACTAAGCACCAAAGTCTGACAGCAGCACCTTGCACGACACCCTGCAGCAGCACCCTGCAGCAGCACCCTGCAGCGGCACCCTGCAGCGGCACCAGCAACCAAGCTCCAAAACGCAATATGCAACTCTTCTTAATACTTGAAGTAAGAACCTCAATAGCTTCGCTATCTGAGGAAATAATGAAACCAAATCTCTCCAAGCTTCGGGACAGGAGGTGAGAGACTAGATTGTGGCAAGTCTGATTTTGTCAAATTGAGCTTGCATTGTACTGTATTATTCCCTTATGCTAGTAAATAAATCTAAATTAAATGTCTGTCGGAAGCTGCAGGGGATCTGGACTCCCGTGATTCCTTCATGTGCCAGGGAATGCATTACCCAAAGATACCCCAAGGCCCCAAAGCATTTGCGGCACGGCACAGTATCCCGTGGCCTCGCATGTCATGGTCTCCAGCATCAAAACGGAAGTCCCGCTTCGCCACTGCCTCCGACGAAGCTGCCAAAAGGTCCTGACGGGGATGCCTAGAGCTACTCGTCCCCAACGAGAAATCATGTGGAGATCATGGCAGTCTATGGCACAGATGTCTTTTGTCAATAATTGCTTTGGTGGCGGGGTAACTCTATGTCACTCTGGGATTCCAAGTGAGCTACTGGAAATAGGATGATGCATGTCAGTGAATATTCACTCATCTGTCATAACCCGTCCTCCGCTTCCTGCAAACGGTTGCCCAACATCAGCCGGATGCTCTCTTCAATGGCAGTCAAATCTTGATTCCATCGCTCCTGCACCTGGCTCAGTGCAGCACCAAATGAACTGAGACTGCACATGAAGTGTCATTTCCCTATCATAGAACTGTGGTTTCGGGTCATTTCTGAACCACCAAAGGATTTCCTGTGCGGCCGCTTGGATAGATGTTGGATCCCTTTCAAAACTGGTCCAGCCGACCATTCGCAACTCAAGAAAATGCCTCCGGATCGACAGCTTCTGCGGTTTCCGACATAGCTGTAGCTACAGTCCACACAATGAAGGGTTTTGTGTTTCCACCTGAATGCAATTGCAAGAAGCACTTCCTGCAGGCAGTGAACGAGATGGTAATACTCCAACCCCAGTATCTCCTTTGGGTGAGCTGCTCCAATGAAAAGATATGAAAAGGAGGCAGTCCTATGTATCACAGGTATTTGGAAGTAAATAAAAGAAGGCTACCAGGCGGCTACCATCCCTCCACTGCAATGCCAGATCTTGTGTTGATGTCAGAGGGACAGGTCAACAGATTTGTTGGATTTGAGCCACCTGTCGGCTGCTGCATGTTCCTCATTTTGTGAGCTCCCTCCAGACAGAATAGTGTATTTTTAGATTGTTTTTCATGCAAGGATTTTAGTTGCGAGTGCAAAGAGCAATGGCCTGTGCGAGACTGTTCGCGCACTCTCAATTCACATCTGAGTAGACTCCGCTTGAAACTGAAATGCAAAAGCTCGCTGTTTTTTACAATCTCGTGAGTATTATCGAGTAAGCATGGCGTTGCCCCAAGTGCAAGGCAACGCCAAAGCCAACACCAGGCATGAGACCTATACAGCTTTTGTGCGTAAACGCCCAACCCAGTACTTGCAAGGACGCATAGAAAATGTGAGCCTTCCCACCCTAAGCAACAACCTGAGGAAGTCTGAGAATTCCGTTTCAGACCTGTAGCTGAAACAAGGGCCACATGTGCTAACAACCGAATACTGCGGACGCAAAAGCCGCAGGCAGTGGACCGATGGTCCTTCCTCAAACACAGGAACTCTGGATAGGTTTGTGAGGCTCTGCAAATGTCAAGTTCATTTCTGCATAACTAGAGCTTCGCACACCTCGCGCTCAGGACAATCAACAAAACTCAGGGCAGCAGACAAATCGACATGACCAATAGTAACTGTGGGAAACATTACACTTTGGTTTCTCAGGCAAAAATAATTAAGGATCGCAGCCAGAAATTCATTGCCTCTGCCTTGTCCTGTCCAAAATCAGGGCACGATGCTCTTGCCAAGCACTTAGATTCAAGGCTTGCCGGCCTTTAAATCCACGGACAACGAAGTGAATATGGATCAACCTCTGTAAAGTCAAACAAAATTATCCAGGGCAGCAGCCTTTCGTGCGTCTGGGTCGCACCATTCCGGCGGCTTGGCAAGGCAAAGACTCGGAGGTCAACTGTTGGAATTGCAAAGCTTGCGTCAAGTTCTCTCACCTCAACCTAAAGTCACACTACATTATGAAAGCGCGTGTCTGTATATATATATATGTATACATATATATATATGTGTATATGTATATACATACATATAATATATTGTATATATATATACAAATATATATATATACAAATATATATATATGTACAGTACATAGTGATATTTGTAGCATTGCATTGTTGGCGTAATATTATATTGTGTGGTGTTATATAATATAATATGATACTATATCAAATTACATATTATATACTATATACGATGTATTATATATGATAGTTTATCTTGTATATTATACATAATATGTCAAGTATCATGTATTATATATAGTATATTTTAAATTGTATACTATATATTATCTATGCCCTATAATCATATATTATTATATACATATATATATATAGAATAATACATTTTATATTGTATATCATATACCATATATGTTTTATCGTATATGGAATATTACATTATACATTATACGTTATATATTAAATATTATTATATATTATATAACATATTTTATTATACAACATGTATTTTATATTTCATTATACATCATTTATTATATAGTATATATTAAGAATTATATATTGTATTCTAAATATTATCTATGATATATTATGTATTTAAATATATTTTAAATATATATGTATATATTTATTGTATATCATATTCTCTATTGTATTGCACGTGACATTAGATTATTCTATATGATATTAGATAATGTATTACAAATGATACTGCGTTGTATTGTATGATATCTTGTTCTATATCAAATGATAGGATATGAATTTAAAATATATTATGCCATATTGAAATTCATTATATGATGTTATATTATAGTGGATCATTTTAAGCGAAATATTATTTTGCATAAATATTTATATACGTATATATGTATATATATGATTTGAAATATATCATGTTATAGTATATTGTATTCGGTTAGATCATATTATTAATTATATCTTTTAGTGGTTTTTATTCACATTATATGTGCATAATTGTTCTTTAGTATCATTCTAGGTGATATTGCATATTGTTAAATTGTGTTTTGATACAGCATCAGTTGCCATAATATGTTGAATCAAATTGCGTTAACTGTTAGTTTGCTATGTGGAACTATATTTATGCGGTGCTATGTTGTACAATTTTAGACACATGTCATACAATGTCATGTCACATTATACTATATTGTTTTGCACGAAATATGGGGAAATATTATTTAGTATGTTATAAGTATGTTATAATTGAAATATGTCATATGAAATATAAAATATATTATATAACATGCCAATATTCAAGAGTTGATGCATTATGTATAATACATCATATGTTATACATCACATATTATAAACTGTACTATATAAAATAATATGCTACATTACATTACATCCCGATACATTACATTTTATACATATGCTACATTACATTACATCCCGATACATTACATTACATGTTTCTCATGTAACATGATATAATAGAATGTAACATGTCATCATGTAGTTAAATATTACATAATATGATGTATCAACTTATACTCTGTTGTGTAAAAAAAACTGCAATGTCAAAATATTTGATGTTAGGTTTTGTTGCATCATATTCGGTTACATTATGTCAATTACAGCATATTATATCATGTCGTAGCCTATTGTCTTATCAAACAATGTTTTACTAATCATGGTGTTACTACTGTTTTACATTAAATCAAACTAAATAAAGATATGTCCAATGTCATTGCTTTAACCTATTTTGAACTATATCATATTATGTCATATCAGGTCTAAAAAGTTTATTGTACACATTATGTTTCGTTATTTCATATTATACAGATCTTACATTATGTTATATTATCATCTATTAAATTATATATATATATTCTTTTATATTGAATCATATGTATTCTATTTCATATCTTTAAAATCACATTCCAGGTTTTACCAATATATAAGTAGAAGTTAAGTTACTTTGCATTTGATTTTGTCAATTGGCTTCATTTTGAATTAAACTAGTATAAACCAAATAATATAATTAAAATTATATAAATCATATTTAATTTATGTTGAGCCTTATTACATGGTGTAAAAATATCACCCTCCCTACTTTACGCTCACCCCCTGCGCCAATGCATTTTTGATAATGTATCGAACCTAGGGGGGACAGTGTCTATTAGTTTTAGGGGCTTGAATGTATGCAACCTATGGGGGGCAGTGGCGTTAAAGTAAATGCCAACATGTATGACATAGGGAGGCCACTGTCAGAAGGACAACACAATGTCTTCAAAATTCGACTGGTCTCTCTTTTTTCTCCCCGATTTGGCTTGAAGATCTTTCATTAATTTGAAGTTCACACAGGCTCACAATGGGTATTCAAGCTTTCATAAAAGAGCGATGTTCCTCGCAACTTCTTGGGTGCATTTGAATTCAATTTCCCCCCTAGCTTCATATTTTCTTCTAGCATGTTCTCTTGGGACATTTTGTGATACATCTTAGCCGCTACCAATACCAAGCTATCACCCACCATTGGTTCTTAGCTTCTGGTACGGTAGTTGATTTCGAAGTGATGACATCAACAGCAATAAGTGTACAAGACCAGGGCGGGGTTCAATACACCGGCACTTCCTAGGGGAATACCTGCAGGTACCCCCTGAAAATGTATAAGCATAGGGGTTTATCGTAAGGGGTTTTGCGGATAGTGACAGTTCCCAGGGTTACATAGCCCCTAAAATGTATCAGCAATAGGGGGGACATGGGGGGACACCATGAAGGTATACCCCCCTTGACCCAAACAGTCATCTCGTATAAAATGAATTCCCGGGGAACGTGTTTCCGAGACTGAGAAACGTATATTTTGAGGGGGCGTACACCCCCCTTATACATTTGTTAGGGGTGTGGGAGGTAATAATATCATATCAGTAGCATAATAAAATACATTCTATACATGTGGTATACTATAATGGTATGGTTTAATATGTTGCGTCGTGTTATATTATGTCATATTATGTATCTTCTATGACATATGTTGTAATATTGTATTACATTAGTTTAGATTATACTGTCTGTATCACCTTACCATACTACAGTCATTGTTACATCACAATACATATAATTATATATTATATATGTATATACAATACATTCATAATCATTCATATATACATATCGTACGTCGTACATATTGTATTGGTGTTACAGTTGTATCTCAGGTGCCAGAGGGGAGGATTGACTCTCTGATTTCGGTTCGTCCTAATTTTGTGCAGAAATGCATATGCGCCAATGAGATTAATTTCACTCTAAGGACCATACAGTCAATGATTAATTAATGGTTGCGGGAATCCATGTTTAGAGGATTGCTTACAAATGCTTACAATGCTTACAAATTGCTCCCTGTAGAAAAGAAATCAAGCATTACTTCAGCGCCATGCCCAAAAGGCTGATTGGAGAGAATCGGTTCGGCGACCTTTGGGTTGCTCTTAGTTGGATTATCCCAGCTCTTCCAACTTGCTATGGAACAAAAAATTATTTCAGTCGGCATAGTCCGGAGTCAAGCAGCTAAAGCATGTTCAAGCTAAGCCAATTCATGGTCAACTGCAGCAAGCCGTACAACTCTAGAAGGAGCATCAGCATTATTGCCAAAAAATGGCATGAAAACACGACACACTAGCGTACGGATCTGAAGATTCCTTCTCGCATTCTGTCAGGAAGCGACAAATTTGATCCCAGCAATGTAGGTCCAAAATGATCAAAATGGCACTGCGGATAGCAGCAAAAGTTGTATGCCTCTCACAGCGACCCACGCAGGACATCAATCAGCCTGGCCGGTGACAAATTATGTAACAGAAAAAGTGTTTCCCATGTTTGCTGACCAAACTCCTCCGGTCTAAGCAATCTTTTGAAGACTGCAGGCATTGGATGATTAAGCTTAAAGGCTTACCAGTCTCAAATATGCTGAAGATCCAAAGTTGCGCCTCTGTAGATTTCTCCTGGCAAAAAGAGCGCCAAACTTCTGCTACCGCTCAATCTTCACATAAAGCGCATGCCTTTTGCATGTCTGGATTTGTTTGTGAATTCCAGTTCCACTAGAGTTGAAGAGGCCAGAATAGTGATGAGAATAGTGCCTACTCAATTACTAAGCGTAGTTGAAACATCCTAGTTCTTGCTCTCTGCAAAAGCCAACTCTGAGTTTTAGAAAATTAGGTGGAAATCTCTGGACAGGTGATAGAGGCGGATAGAGTCGGATAGAGGAGATTTCCATCTGTGGAAGCAACAGCCCTCCTGAAGTGAAATGCAATGAAGTTCTCAGTGAAGTCCTGACTTGCTTCGGAGGACGGCTTTTGCGCTTCAGGGCTCACCTTGATGTCAAGACGGTTTATTTTTACAGGCTTTGCTGCACTGATGTTTTGTACAGCAACCAAGAGGTTCCGAGCGATTTTGAGTTCATTACTTTGAGCACAAACTTCATATGGGACATGGCTACTTGGACTGAGGAGGCTGAGCCATCTGCACGTCCGCTCTCCTGCAAAGTTTGCATTAAAACTCTGAATTCTAACTGATAAAAATGATAAGACCAAAGCAGGCACATCTGTGATCTTGTGATCTGGTATCCACCAGTCCAGCAATCCCAAAATCAAGAGTCACAACGAACAAAAAGAATAGGCCCAGCTGATCATCCCCAACAGCAAAGGTGGTAGGAAAGAGTGACAGCAGCCATTGAAGTTTCAATACCACCTATCAAGTTTCAACCACAACTGAACTCACACCAAAGCCTCGGGCACACACGGGAACCGCCCCAGAACCTGCACCAAAATCTCCAAAACCATCCAGAACCAATCCCGGAAGCCACACCGGAAAGAACTATATACCACAACGGAGCCTCCGGAACCATCCCAGAACCCACAGCAGAACCTTCCGAACGACCACGATGGAACCTCTGGAACCACCCGGAACCATCCTGGAACCTGCACCACCTCCCGGAACCAACACGGAACTTGCACCGGAACCTCGGGATCACCACCGGATGCGCCGAACCTTTCTCTGGGCTTAGCGAACGCTGGGGAAAAATGAAATCACTATATAGACCGATTTGACTGCTACAACATGCTAAGTTTCAAAGCAATATGTGCAAAATGTTTGGCAATGCAGATTCCGAAAGATACCGTACCACAGGTGTCCTGCCCAGTGGAGACAAAGCCACTCGTGCCACTGGGACTGGACATTTCAGATCCTGCTTCGGAAGCCAATTGCTGCAACTTTCCGTTTACAAACGAAAACAGTGATGACATCAGCAATCCTCTAGTAACACAGCGACAAATTTGTTGTGTCATGGAAACATGTCGAAGACTTGCTGATGCCTATTGCCTATATAGATGGGAATTCTGGTCGGGTCAAAGGCTCAATCGCAGCAGAAAAACGATAGTGTGACTACAGTGTTGAAATCAACAGCTTCTTGGAGCACTGCCCTTTCAATGATGTTTTCCACCGATGTGTAATTCAGTTGACTTAGATCTCTTGTCCTGATCCCATGAAGGTCATTGGCGTCATCATGTTGGGGATTGCGTACCTGGTGGCAAGAAAGGGTCAAACAATGTCAAACAATGTCAAACATTCAAATTGAGACCTGCCTGCATGGCCTTGCTGGGCTATTTGTTTGTCTTTTTTCTGAGAAGGATTGTCGTTTGGAAATGGTAGACTTCTTCGCAACTGAAATCTGGTCATTGTCTGGCGACATTGACCTTCGCGGCTGATGGCTTGGGCAAGCGGCCAACCCAGGTCACATCATCTGCGGCACTTGCTGCATCATTCCGTTTGGATGGCAAACCACCTCGAAACAAAATAATACTACAGCTACTACAGCTTCAGTAGGACCGTCAGACAAAAAGGAAGTTCCTCAACAGACAAAAAACACATGCACCAAAGTGTTCCTTAGGGCACCGCCATGACGTTGTTCATTTGACCCATGTTGCTGTTGGCGCATGATGTTCCATTGCCTCATGGATGCAAAATTCCCACTTGGGTGAAGTCCTGCATGTCCGATCATGTCCGCATGTCTCCAAGTACACACTTCATCAGGTCACGTATGTCGATATGTCATGATATGTCACAATAGTACTCAGTGCATCTCAGTGCTATGCTTCGAAATTGAATTTGTTTCTCACGAGATTCTTATCAACTGATGTTCCAGGTGCCTAGGATTCAGAGTCATTTCAGTGAGTTGGTGGGTAGTTCCTTAATCTTTCATAGACTTTTACAATTTGAGCATCGCCACTGTAGATTCAGATTGGAGAGGTAGGTCCAACCACGGCCCTCTTTGCGTGCCTTGAGCTCCATTTGCCGGACTGCTACTGCAGGCACCAAAACAAACACGGCTGAAACATGCTGAAACTTCGCAGGACATTTCTAGAGAGCTGCCACCCCACTCGCATTGGACACTCCATGTCAAGGCTGTGTTTAAAGTCCAGCAAAGGCCGAATGATGCATCACTTTGCAATTAGTATGTACGACATCTTAATCCTGGCAGTTTTGTGCCTGACATTCATGTTGCCCTCCATGGATGTTGGAGAGTTGCCTCCTGTGCCTCGTTTTTTCCGTTCAGTCAGAAATTGTTCATGGGCGAAAGAAGAAATGCCTCCTCTTGGCATCAAAAGGAGGAGTGAAGAAGGTGAGTCAGTGTTAACAAGCCAATAAAAATCTGGGAACCACAACCTGATGAATGTTATATTTATTGGGAAGAGTCCGCGAAGAGCTAGATGGCGTGATCAAACGGTATCAAGCATGCCATACCATATATATCAGTATTGGCGTGTTGGTATTGAACTGTAGAACCATACAAAACGAAGGAGATAAAATTCAATGTGTGACTTACTGTAAGTTTTTCAACACGCGTTTGGATGTGCAGGCACTGAGGAGGCTGTGTGTATGGCTTCTGTCAGTGCCTTAGCTGTCCTATGCCGCAGTGACCGCTTACACTCTGGCTGTATCGGCTGAGTCACAGTTCGCATAATTGGTCGCGTTCACCTGGCTTTGCAGCACCCGTACAGTCTCCTCAAGCTGAGCCTCAAATGCAGTTTGGAGAAAACAGAATCAGAAAAAAGACGTTGTAGAGAAGAACACAGAGGGAACAGATTTTATATCATGTGCCCTCCCTCTTGTATGTGCGCATGTGTCTGACCTGTTATCTCTCCGGCCCAAGGAACCTCCATGACTGTGTATGAATTTACAATCCAAGGAGCCTGTCGATTCTGCAACTCGGTGAGGATGGAGAAAATGAGGTCGAACTTTTCATTCCCCTTGGCAGACGCTGATTTGCTAGACAATTGCTAGCCGTTGATTTGGGGGCACTTGCCACATGAAACCCCTGATGCCTCCGAAACACGCCTTTAACGAAATCAAAATCCAAGATGAGATTTTCATAGATTTTCTATGTTGACAGATCTTATGTTGCTGCAAATGTTGCAGCTATGCTTCTTTCTCGCCAAGCTTGCGCAGATTGTCTATGAATTCCTGGCAGACTCTGCGACGCGCTCACCCACACAAATCTCATAACTCAAAGTAGGAAACATATATAACTCTTTTGCCCGTAACGTGCCCAATGTGAACACCATGAGATCCCATCCCATCCCGCAGTCCTGGGACATAGAATCGATGCGGCCCTCGAGGTTGCTAAGGGTGGTCTGCGGGCAGAGCAAGTGGGATGTGCTCGGACCCTGCGATGCTTAGATTGGCTCAGGCATGCAACAAGAATTTCACGTTTTTTCACAAGACATATTCACTTTAGTCATCTTTATTATTGGACTACAACTCTTTCTCAACTTTATTCCTCTCTTTATTTTGTTTTAGTGAGCCAATCCAACATCCAACTCCGTTGCGCCATGATGGCCTCCTGCGCCGGTGGACTTGACCAAACCTCCTCTCCTCAGTCAAACATCGGCTTCACATAAGTCCTAAACGAGTGTCCCAGTGTCACAAGAAAATTTAAAGAAACATCATTGCAACGATTTGCAAAGGAATGGCCTGCTTCTTGGTCTGCCCACTTGCATCCAGTTCCACCTGAGCAAAGCACAGACCGTATACCCACTGAGTCAAGGCGTCTAAAGCACAGACAGAGGTCTGAAATACAAGACAACCAAGACTTGAAGAATCAGAACAGCGTCAGTACAGTGTGATGAAAGAACCTTCGAACGCACATGTTTGAACCTTCGACTGCTCATCTGAGGCAGTCTGAGGCAAGTGGCTGGAGATCAAGGTATTGCCTTGGAAGCAGAGATTTCATGGATATGTTGACACATGTTGACACATTAACAATTTCATACAATTTCTTTACGAGAATAATGAGAATGTTTTTGAGAATGCTTTTGAGAATTTTGAGAAATAATGAGAATAGGTTTTGCAAATTGTTGCAAGACGCCGTTCCTCAATCAAGATGTGACTACAAAGAAATTGCAGCCTTGCCAGATGATAAGGCTAAGTGCCCAGACTCCACACAGAATCGCTCTGCGCCTCTTTTTGGTTCTCCTAAGCCAAGACTGCCCAAACCCTTCCAAACACGTTGGAGAAGAAAAACAACGGGATTTGATGATGTACATTGAATTACTGATTTACCTAAGTAAAAATGGATGGATTTTACACAGTTGGTGCACAATGTTGTGCAAGAACCTAGCGGACCTAGCACTGCAACTCAGAGCAGCGGACCACAGAAGTGTCCGATGGTTGCTGGTAGTCGCGACGATAGGACCGACCGCCACGTCCTGGAAGTGCCAACATTGCAAGGAAAACAAATTAAAAGGGAAGCACCAAGATGCACAACATGTCAGAACTCTTGAAAGTTTCAGTCGATGCTACAACACACATGCATCAAAAGACTCCTGTTGCTGTGGTAGTGGACCGATCCTCATGTCTTTAGAAGCGGCAAAACCCTAAGCCACTTGACAGTTCCCTTGGATTTTGGAGATTAACATGATTCACATGTTTTGATAGAAATTCACATATGAATCATCATATGAACACACATGTCTTTGAAGGAAAGGAAATGCTGAGAAATGATGGAAAGTGTGAACAAAAAACTCGATTCGCAAACTAATGGCGAGTGCACAAAGACGTCCAGCAAAGAGCAAAAGTGAAAAACCAAACCTGGAGAGGTAGAAAAACACGTGAACCTTCAAACATTAAGCACTTTCACCCACAATTGTTTCTTTGCCCTGTTACCTACACGTGATGCCTTGGTACAATTTGATAGCCCTGGAAATGCTTTAATACGTCTTGATATTAATCTGACAAAATCGAAATCCAGTAATGCCCAAAAAATATGGTCCAATAAATTCGATTGCAAAATATGAATTTGCAGAATTGCAGCACTGATTGCACTGATTGCACTGATTGCAGTGTCACTTTGTGCACGTATGCTGTCAAGATGCGAAGCCTCTGCTGCGATAGGCCCCACGGCCTCGGATACCCAACACAACAGAAACAACAACCGTTGGCACTGTTGGCACCATGGTCTCAAAGATTTCAATTCGTTTTTTATTGAGATCTTAAACTAGGTGAAGTAAAAAACCTTTCACATGCAGGATTTTTGTTGCACCGGGCCCATGGCCACAAAGACTCTGAATTTGTTCACTGTCAAACATTATATCATAGAGTGTCGCGCATGTTCATGAATTTTGTTTGATAATTTTGCAAACATCACTTCAAATTTCACATCATATATTCAAAATTTGCCCCCAAATGTCATATCTTCAAACTGGACGAGCAGCCAGATCCTTTGAAAGACTCCGTCGCAGTGGCAGCTGGCAACAAGTGACAATTGGTTACACATTTGCACATTTAACAAGACCAGCAACATCTTGCAACCGTGCATGTGCAATCATTCACTTGCAAGACCAATCATATTTCAATTCCAACAAACACAAACATTTTTTTACACTGATTTACATCTGCCGGGAAGAACGATGTTCGTCAATCACTGCAACAAATTACGAACAATATTTTAAAATTGTCCATTTCAATCCAAACCGGAGTATGCAATGCCGCGCCTCCTCGGTACATGCTTCTCGTGAAACTGTGCACAGACTGGACCTCGGATTGGATAGATTGGTCTCATATGTATCATGATTGCATGTGACAAAATTGACACGTGAAACATCGGCCACCGTGCCTGGGTCCGCACACAAACCTTGCCCCTTGACCTTGTTGGCTTCCACTTGAGGCCACAGAAAGCAGCAGTCGACTTAATTCAACAAGAACACTCTATCGACAGCATTTTGTCGTTCCTTCGGCTTGGGTTTTGCTGCACATTAGCGCCACCTGGAACAAATAGTTTCCAAACCTGTTTCAAGCATGGATTTGTTGCTCTCCTCAGTTTTGGTGCGAGACATTGGCTGGTAAGTTTCACCAATGCATTTGGTTTTAAGGGGAGGGAATTTGGCCCGTGGGTGCGGGGAGGGAACGAGGTGTTGTCTTTGTGCCGTGGTCGAGTACTTTGCGCCCCGGACGAAAAGTTGGTTGCCCGGTGTGACACCACTTTTTGTCGGAGTTGCTGCCATGTGATTTCTTACGTCTTACGTTTGGTGACTAAACTGAATTGGTTTTCGTTTTCGATTGTACCGGTAAGCAAAACAGTTCCTTTGAACAACACGTTCAACATGACTATGAGGATGGCGATGGGGATGACGATGACCATGACAGTGCCCATGACGGTAATGATCATGATGATGATGATGATGATGATGATGCTTATGATGATGATTCTGATGATGATGATTTTTATTATTATTATCGTTATTATTTTTATTATTGTTATTATTGTTATTATTGTTATTATTGTTGCCGTGATCATGGTGGTCAATTCAAACAAAATATGTTGTCAGTCGCACACGTTTTGACAACCCATGGAAACGTTGTTTGAGGGATGAGGTTTGCAAGTGTTTTGTTATTCCCGATTGCAAAAATCAAACTATGCATTTTTCCAAAACTGAAAAAAATAATGGTTCCAATTTTCCTGCAAACTTGCTCACGGGGCTCACATCATACAAATATATACATATACATGTGCACCAAGTACCCCCGCATATTAGCCTTCCGATTGTTATGAGAAGAAAATGATGATTTGGGATGGTGGAAGAGGATGATGATCGGATGGGGAAGAGATAGGTGGATAGATAGATACATACAAAGATAGATAGATAGATAGATAGATAGATTGATTGATTGATTGATTGGCAGATACATAAAAAGATAGATAGGGTAGATACATTAAAAAAATAGATACGGTAGATACTTACAAAAAATAGACAGGGTAGATACATAAAAAGATAGATAGGGTAGATACATAAAAAGATAGATAGGGTAGATACATAAAAAGATAGATAGATAGATAGATAGGTAGATAGATAGATAGATAGGTAGATAGATAGATAGATAGACAGATAGATAGGTAGATAGATAGATAGATAGGATAAGACTTAAGATAAGATAAGATAAGATAAGATAAAATGAGATAGATAGATAGATAGGTAGATAGATAGATAGATAGGTAGATAGATGGATAGATAGATAGATAGATCGATCGATTGACAGATCGATAGATCGATAAATTGAAAGATCGATGGATCGATCGATCGATAGATATAGGTAGGTAGATAGATTGACAGATAGATCGATCCATAGAACGCTAGAATGCTAGAACGCAACAATCATGTAGATCAATAGATCGATAGAGCGCTAGAAACATAGATCGATAGATCGATGGATGGATTGTGGTTGGGTGGACAGACAGACATACAGACAGACAAACAGCATTTTCACAGCAATCTATTATAGAAACTTCTACACACAGACACTTTTACACAACAATTTTTACACACAGAAGTTTTTACAGGGGGAAACCTTCACACAGACACTTTTACGCAAAGCAATTTTTACACACAGAAGCTTTTACACAGGGAAGCCTTTACACAGAGCAGTTTTTACACAAATCGAAGCTTTTACACAGCAGGGAAACCGTTACACTGAGCAGATTTCACGCACAGAAGCATTTACACAGAAGCCTTTACACACAGAATACACAGAAATTTTTCGACAGACCAGTTTTTACCCTTTTACACATGGACACTTTTACACAGAGCAGCTTCAGACACAAAAGTCTTTACACAGGGAAGACCTCACACAGAGCAGTTTTTACACAAATGATTTTCACACGCAGACGTTTTTACACAGAGCAGCTAAAACACACACAAGTTTTTACACACGGAAGCTTTCACACAGAAGTTTTTGCACACGGACGCTTTTGCACACAGACGCTTTTACACTCAGAAGTTTTTTCACAGGGAAGCCTTCATACAGAGCACCTTTTTAGACACAGCACGCAGGAGAATTTACACACAGACGGACGCTTTTACACGGGAACGCCTTTACACACACAGCAGTTTTGACAGACGGACGCTTTTACACAGGAATGTATCAGAGCAGCTTTAGACAGGGAAGCCTTTACACAGAGAAGCCTTTTCACACAGAAGCTTTTGTACAAGCAGCTTTTAGACACAGAACTTTTTTGCACAGGGAAGCCTTTCCACAGCTTACGCAAATACATATTTATATTTGTATTTAAACACAAAGAAGCCTTTGCACACAGACGTGTTTTTTTCCATCGCCAGCTTTCGCCAGGTCCGGTCGAGCACTATTTATTCAGGATTTAAAGGCCATACTCTATATATCTGTACATATACCTATATCATGTATCATCTTATATCATCCCATACGTCTATATACCTATATATATATATGTATATATATATATATGTATATATATATATATGTATATATATATATACACATATGTATGTGTATACGGTCCTGACTTTGCTGGTTGAACCAGCGACGAAGCTTGCATTCATTTGAATTCAATGATCATGCCGCAGCGTAAAGCTTCTGTGTGCTCGCGGAAAAATACATATTCTCCGGATATCCCACATTGCCCATGAATTAAATCTGCCATCTTGCTGAAAAGATGAAAGAGACCGTACTGTTGGAGGACCAAAAGAGACCGTACTGTTGGAGAACCCTTACACGGTCCCAATGGGGCCATCACGATCCGAAAGAAAAACAGAAAACAAAACAGAAACCAAAAATAAACAAAACGCAAACAAAACCAAAAAACCAAACACACCAAACACAAAGAGTCACCAAGCGGCATGATGAAAAGTTGACCTGAGCAGGTTGAAGAGATAAAGGCTTGTGCATGATCAAATAGATTGGTAAACGAGAAAAAAAGCAACAGAACAAGAACGAAAAGCGCCATGCGAGAGACATGTGAGAAAAAGCAACACAGCACTGGGTTTTTCCAGCAGGAGCTGTGAGACCACAGAGTTGCGAGGACGTATCGTGTATTTTTGGTCTTTGTTTTTTGTCTTGCCAGCTCAATGGATTGTGTATCGATCCATTTCAGTTCTCTTTTGTATCACATTGTCATTATGACCAATGTTGCTACTGCATTAATTCATTGAATTTGCACAATGCAATTGTCTTTCCGGCTTGATAAACGACCTGGCGAGAGCCATCTGGCGTTGGACGGAAAAAAAAGAGTTGCGAGGACGTATCGAGACCCTTGAAGCAGTTTTCCAGGCTGCTGCCAGAAACTTCACTATTCGGCTTGCAGAGAAATTAGCGAAGTTTTTGTGTATGTTGTGCGCGGTCTTCAGCCAGCAGGAGCCACCAGAGTAACGCTTGACGTCATTATCCCGTCTCCCACAGGCCTGACTCCGGAAAAGTGGAAGCAGACCGCGCTGTGCCCATTGGACTGGCGGCCTTCCAACTTCAGTCTACTACGGCTCTGGCATGACAAAGGGCCTCATTAAACAGCAAATGAACCACGGCCACGTGTTCTCTCATTGGGAGATCAACCATGAAAAGTTTGCGAGCAGAGTGCTATGCCAGCTACCGGCCCATTGTGTTCCACGCTGCAGCAAAACGTGCACGTGACTTCCCTAGCAGGAGAGTGCGCAAGAAGCCATCTCAGGCTGACGTTGATGAGTTTAAAGCGAAATATAGTGAGCTTCGACGGCTCGCCACTGCTCAAGAGTAAGCTGTCTCTTTCGTCCTAGATTTTTTTGTGGCCGGCGCCCTGTGCCTTTCGGCGGGTCACCACTTTGAGACTTACTCGTCTACCACGTCACGATCGCGGCCCCGTACCTGTGGGGAATCGATCCTATGCACGGTCCTGAAACGGGCATTATACCACTACGCGACGAGATCGCCTGCTGTCTCTTTCGCCCTAGAAAATAGTTGGACTGCTACCCTCAAAATCTGACAAGCAACACTTTCTTGAGCACACTACACTCCGTATGACCCCTCTACTTTCTCCTTGACGCCTGTTTCACCCCCTCTTTTTTTCGTTTGACTTTAGGCCACCTTTCTCCGCGGTTGTCTGGTTGGCCTTCAGTCCTTTGAGTGCTGTTTTGCCTGTCTCCGGTTTGTGTGTTGGGGCCCGTGTTAATCGGCCTGGTCTGCTAATCGGCCTGCCTGTGCCTGGTGCGTCGATTGTGGTTAGGTTTTTTCCCGTGTTTGTCCTGTGGTGTTGCGTGTGTGACTTGGCCTTTGGAGGGTGTTGTTTGTGTCTCCCTCTGTTGTTCTGTGCGTGTTTATTGTTTGTTTGGGGTTGCTTCGGATTGGCTTGTTTCCTTCTGGCAGCGTCCCCTCGTCCTGCGCGCCCCCTCGTGTGGCTCTGCCCTACACCATGTTGCGGCTGTTGTTCAGGTGCTTTTCTTGTAGTCGCCCTCGGCGATCCGGAACCCTCTCTGCACACCGTTAGAGCTGCGTGCGCCCACCTCCTCGGCCCGTGCTGCTTTCTCCTCTCCTGTCCTTTACTGTCTTCCCTGGCGCCTTCTCCCTCTTGCTGCTGCTGGCCTCCGCTTGCTTTCTCTCTTCTCGTCCCTGTTCACACCAAGCTATCATGGCCGCAACAGTCTTTAAGTGGTCGCTGTCACTGAGGAGCACAGTTCTGCCGGCCCTAACAGCAAACACACACCTTGTCACCGTGACTTCCTCCCTTCCCGCGCGCATCTTTCAGAGGTTGGCTTGTCCTTGAATTCGTTTTTTGTGTTTGTCTTGGCTGTCCTGTGACCCTGTCCCTGGCTCGTCTGTCTTGTTCTGTAAGGAGAGTAATAGCCGGCCGGAGCCATAGACTGGGCACTGCAGCGAGTAACACTCGCGCGATCCAGTGGAACTCTCTGTTGGACAGCCCAATGTAGAATTTATTTCAAACTGCTTCTTCACATGTAAGAACCGAGCCTTAGAGCGTGATCGGCCATACCAGAGGAAAAAAAGGGAGGCTCGAGACCACAGAGCAGCGTAGATGAAAGGATAGTGAAACAGGACCAAGAGTGAGACTGACAGCTGCGAAGCTAACTCTCAGACTCCACTCACTTAACCTTTTCCCAGCATTATCATCTCTGAAAGGTCACAGTCAGTGCTTTGCAGCAGTTGCCAATAAGGTTTCAACTACATCAATAGTTGCATTTTGGATAGTTGCACGATCTCAGCGAGCTTTGAAGTCAGTCAAGCACAGAAAGCTCTGTTGCTATTGTTCCGTACCGAAAAAGGATCTAGCACTTCTTCGGAAGAGCACTACGAACCTACCGGACCCTACTCACGAGGATGTCCTTCAAGAGCACTAGAACTCTCATCAACGCTGAAGATAGACAAAGCACACGTGAGAGAACTCTGAGTGGCCCTGAGCGCCGGTAGTTTCTCTGTCGTTTCACCTTAGATCCGTTTTCACACCACATTTCACCAGTTTCTATTTCTACTTTCCACATGCCACATGACAGCGTCACTGCTGGCTTCTGGATCGTGTCCATGTATCTGTGAGAATGCCCGGACGGCTTGCACTCTGTGATCTCGAGGCTCCTTGCTGGAGGGAGCCTTGGTTTCCGCATTCACAGATTACTGTATGGCATTTTTTTTGTGGTTTTGTTGTTCCGCTCTTGTTTTCCTTTGCCATACTAATCCCTGAGGTGATACAATGTTATTATCTCTTCTTGTACGTTTCAGATGCCTGTGAACTGATCAGCTGACCACCGGCCGTGCTGGTTTTTCGTGTTGTTTTTTGGTGCTTGTGTGTTTAGTGTATTGTTTTTTCTGGTTTTTGTTGTTTGCCCTCTTGTTTTGCACGACTGGTAATTAAAGAAGAGGCGCTACCGATGAAAGAACAACCAGAATTCCCAGCACTAGCATTACTGGCTTCACGTGGCTTGTTTGCACCGGATACATGGAAATGCAAACGAGCGCAGGTTAGCCTCAAGGCAACAATTGACGTCCCAATGCTAGGCACGATCATCGAACAAAATGGCGATGGGCTTCTAGAGGATTCCCACATGCCAGTGGGATGGCCGCTACATATCGATGGTGCCGTCCGGCAATGTTGTATTCATCGATCTGCAACCCTTCAAGAGCTCGACGATTTGTTAAGAGAATACGACATGAAAAGAGACTCAGTAGAAATAAATTACAGAGCACCCCAATGGTCTCACAACGCAGTGTGGAACCGAAAATACATGGAACCGAAGACAGGATACACACTGCGACAGCTGTGGGCTGACTCCGAGCCGGCCATTGGGCGCAAATCATCCCCGTCTTCTGATGTAAAAGATAGTGACATTCGCCGTGCAGTAGCCGCTATCGCAGACCTGCCGTCCTCCACGCTGCCTGACAGTCCCTTATTTTTGGGCACAATGGACGTGGACAGCTTAAAGGTTACCTATCGTGAAGTAAGAAAGGGGGAGAGAAGGAGATAGAGTAAACGCAATACGCGAGGAACAAGGTTATATATATAACCACGCGCACGCGATACGTCGAAAACGCAAATGAACATGTTCGGAAAAAACGAAATGCCATTTCAGAAAAAGACATCACTGCAACGACAAATGACAAGGTGGCTTCAGCTGAGAAACATTGCAAGAATGGCGCACTCACTTTTTGTCCAAAAGATTGCTCATGTCAAATGGGGAAAGTTTTGGATCGGACACGCTATCCGACTGGTGTATGCAAAGGGATTTCGGTCATCTTGATTGGTTTCATGCTTCCAATCCAGACCAGAGCTTTCCTTTATGCAGTTTCCAGACTGCCTCTTGCTTGCAGCTCCTACGACATACCCCTGGGTGGGATGAGAAGCTTGCTGAACGGGTGGGTCAAAAAAATCAAATGGCTTCCCTGATTGACAAAGTGGAAACTTTGGTCCACTTGTAGGAGAGGCGTGGACATAAATTGAGTTAAAGATTAATGAGACAAGTTCACCATGTTTGAACTTATTTTGAAAAACAGACAACATTGAAATTCAGAATCGAGTTTCGTCACAGTACACGTTTGACAAGTTCTGTGCACCAAACGGTCAACCAAAAAATTGGTAACATAAAAGAAACATACAGTTTCAAGTTTGCTGTTTTGTTGGACATGTTTCCAAAAACAGGTAACTTGAGGGCATACAGCACAAGACGTCTCATTGTTCCTTTCAAACTTCACTTAGAAGGTTTGCAGCAGGTCCACTTGTTTTGCCATACAAGTAAAACACCATTGAGCCCAACAATAAGGCAATCATCTTTGTACCAAAGAGGACGTGCTTATTTTTGGGCACAATGGACGTGGACAGCTTAAAGGTTACCTATCGTGAAGTAAGAAAGGGGGAGAGAAGGAGATAGAGTAAACGCAATACGCGAGGAACAAGGTTATATATATAACCACGCGCACGCGATACGTCGAAAACGCAAATGAACATGTTCGGAAAAAACGAAATGCCATTTCAGAAAAAGACATCACTGCAACGACAAATGACAAGGTGGCTTCAGCTGAGAAACATTGCAAGAATGGCACACTCACTTTTTGTCCAAAAGATTGCTCATGTCAAATGGGGAAAGTTTTGGATCGGACACGCTATCCGACTGGTGTATGCAAAGGGATTTCGGTCATCTTGATTGGTTTCATGCTTCCAATCCAGACCAGAGCTTTCCTTTATCAGTTTCCAGACTGCCTCTTGCTTGCAGCTCCTACGACATACCCCACTGTGACAACCGAGCTGGAAGGACAATGGAGGGCTTTGGAACACCCAGGAGCCACGGGGTGTTAAACACCAGTCGGGAGGCATCAACTGCCGGGTTGCTGGCGTTGGGAACCCTTGCGACCAAGGAAGGACACCGGTGTCCTTTTCAAGCTTTACAAACTCAGCCATAATGACTTGTGACAACTCAGTCGATCCATCTGTTCGGATCAAAGCGCTCCTTGCTGCATCGTTGTCCAAGTAGAATATTACCTGAGAATTGCTTAAGTGTCTTTTCCAGGTTCTGAAGGCAACCAGGACCGGAAAGATCTCTAGTTCATAGATTGGGTGCTGACTCCTGGCCAGAAAATCCTCTCGTAAACTGTCTTCAATCTCCAGCCCAAAGCATTCAACCACCAAGCCATTCTCATTCACCAAGACACCACCAATTTATGCTTTAACCTTGCCATCTGGTTCATAAGCACCGTCAGTGAAGACCGTCTAAGCTTTTGAGATTGCTTCGCTCACAAGGACAGGCTCATCCTTCGCAAGCTCAGCTCGGAGGATCACGGGTGCATCCCTCAGAGTTCCACGCACTTTCACCATATTTGAAGAGGATCTAGAAAACTTCGAAATCACACTCACCTCTGCTTTCAGGATGCGACCGAAGACAAGGGCGTTAAACCAAACAAGACGTCCATGCAACCTTTCAAGTTCTTTGGAGCTGACCAAAGCGTCGCGTCCTTCGATCATAGTCTCAATCTGTTCAAGCAATACTTGTCTTCTCGAGTCGGTGTGGCCCAAGGTGAAATATCCTTCATCAACTTTGTTCAGGTCAAATTGCAAACCCAAGGATTTGAAAACCTGATTGAAAGGCGGGGCTTTGTCGCCCTCTGACCCAAAGTCAATTCCCAACAGCCTGAACAACGTCTCGACATAGAACTGGGTGTTGTCTGGCAGTGGCATTGGCGACACTGCAGTGAAGTCGTCAAAAAAGCTCGACCAACATATATGAAGTCCGTTGGTGCCAATGAAAGCTAGTGATGCCGCCACTCGCAGGAAAGCAACCACACTGCCCGTGGCTCCAAACGGTAAAGCCAAGACATCAAAGAAACGTACTGCGTCAGGCCCAGCTTTCAATGCTATTTTCGAGCGGTTGGTGTCTTCCTCGCTGACCCCAAATTGTTTGTACTCCACCTTCAAGTCGAATGTGCGGCCGACCCATGGCAGTCTCATGGGGCCACGGCCCGAACGCATCATCGCCAACAAGATGGCCACAACCTGGTCGACTGACTCAACCCTGAGCTTCTCAGGCAAGCCAACTGTGGAAATGACACCACATACTAAGAAGTCGTCGATCAACCTCGTCTTGCTTTTTTGTTGAATTGGGAAGCGTTTTGCTGTGAATCGGCCTTTCAAGTCAACATCTTTGCATTCAGCCAACCAACCTTTGTCAACCTCGGAAACTGTCTCCTCCACGGCATCCGCATCCAATGGAGTCCAAGGTCCTTTCATCAACGCTCCCACAACTGCAGAGTTCAATCCCAGCGCAATACCCTCCAATTGCTGAACCGTCATCGAGGCTGCTCTGTCATGTTTGTCGAACACACCAGTTGCATGCGCCCATCCTGTCAAAGAAAAACATTCTACAATGTCGTCCACAGTCCTTGCATCACCATAGCCCAGACTGACCAGGACGTGCTTCCACAAGAGTAACTTTTGCGACAAAGGATTTTTGCAAGTGTTGAGGGAGCTTGTCATGCAAGGCGCTCTCTTCCTATTTTATCTCTGCTACTCTTTTCAGCCAACCTTTGAACACTGCCGCTCTGTGCGCAAGGAGCTGGTGTTGTGGCCATTCAAGGTTTGCCTTAATTGCCTGATCCACATCCATTGAAGTCCTGACCAAATGACCTCGAGGATGTCCCACCAACCGGGCCGCTTCCAGGAACTCAGTTGGAGTTCTGGGGACGCCAACCATGACCACTTCGTAGTCTTGCCCATGTTTCAAGTCTTTGTGCACCATGACTTTGCCATGGTTATTTGCTTTGAAGACATCCCTGGAGAAACCCCCGCTGAACTGTACGGGATGTGGGCTTGGAGCCCTTTTGCAAAGAAGCTATGACTGTATGCAGATCATCGCAGTTGATGGGGATTGCCACCGTAACAAAATGACCAAACTCTGACACCGGCTGCAAGAAGGTCTTGATCCTGGGTTGGCCAGTGAACAACTGGCGTTTGCCTGCGTCAGAGTCTGCTGTTGTTTGCTCCACCAAATCTTTGGGCCCTTGTCTATTGACAAGGCTCGTAGTCCAAGTTTCCGGCAGGCTTTACTGAGTCTGAAGGATCCAGAAAAGAAAAATTCAACAACCAAACCAACATCCTCATGCCGTCTGTAGTTGACTGAATTTGGAGAAAGTTCGGGGTTACTTGCGCCCCCTGTACATTCCATCTCAAAACTGGCGCCTGATGCATTGCTGTTGTCACCACCCGGAGGCGCACTTGCGATGACATCTTCAACCTGTCAAGATCCCGCATTTGAATGGCAAGCCGCAGCTTAATGCTTCGGTTTGAGGCAGCGCATGCATGTATGGAAACCGAACTTGCACCGTCCGTTCTTGATCGGGTTGTTGCATCCCTTACTCAGATTGAAGTGCCAACACATTGGCTTTCCATCGGCAGTTCTGAGCTTGAGGCCCGTGAGTTCGTCTGGGATCTTTGCTGGCTCACGGTCATTGAAGCGAGGCTTCTTCGGCGGTTGCCCTCTTGGACCACCAGCAGTCTGTTCATTTTCACGTTTGGTTCCTTTCAGCAGGTGAATGCGAGGCATTGCAATGAGACGCACATTGACTCTTGGATCGTGCATCGAACACGTGAAAATATCATCTAAAGGCGGGGCCTTTCCCTTGTCTGCAATAAGACTGCCACTGTATTCTGGGGCCATGAGCGTAAAAATCTCCCTGTCTGCTTTCAAAATTTGGGTGAGGCCCAGGCTCGATGCCGCATGTGGTGGTTCCTGGATCAGGGAACCCATCAACTTGTCCAACCACACCTGACACGGCTGCCAAGACAACAAGTGCACAATCTCAAATGCCAGATGTCTGCGTTGCAATGCAAAAAACAAACGCAACTCCGTGGAAGTGTCGACGTCCGACATGGAGCTCATGGTTGCCGACTTCAATGATTCCTGTTCTAGGGTGATGATTTGCTTTGACTTCTGTTTGGACTCCGCCTGAATCTCCATTTCACGTGAATGACACTTTGACGGCCCAATGTAAGTGAGGGCTGCCGTCTCTACAATATGGAAGGCCAAATCAATGCGGCTGTGAGCAGGCTGTTGATCTGGCTTGCGAAGCAGCCCTGTGATCCTCTTTTTCTGCGCCTCAAGTCTCGTTTGTTTTTCTACGAAAGGCAGTTTCTTCAGAGGCTCCGACGAATCCGTGTTCAGGGCGTTCGTCTTCGTGTCATTGAGAAGATATGTGCATGACTCAAAGTGCAATCTTCTAACCGTTGCCACATCACCCAAACTTGGTGTAACATGAATAGATTCAGCAAGCTTCGTAATCTCTGCATCTGAAACTTGGTTCTGTGGAGACCCAACTGAAAATGCAAACGTTGGAAAAGTTTTCAAACTTTGTGCATCGGTTTTGTCGGCTAAGCCAGCCTGCAACTGCTCACAACGTTTCCTGAAAGCGCTCTCTGAATCCACCAGGGCCATGTCGCCAGGTTCCAAAGTGTTGGAATGAAAACAAAGTTCCAAATGGTTACATGACAGTTTTCAAATGACACGTTGTGCAAAGCATAAAAGGAAATGGGTCATTCGAGAGTTAATGCAAACGATCAAGAACACATAAGCGAGAATAGGAAAGACAAACATCAATCCAGGCTATCTTGTGTTCAATTATGCAATGGTGTGACAAACATCTCATGCCTGAACATGTTTCCACTAAACGTGGAGCTTCGAGCACAGAGCCACGAGCATGCTCTCTCAAGTGGTGTACAACCACCGACCCTCTGAGGATTGAGGATACGAAGGAAACAATACGTGTGCAAGACCTGACATGTTTGGTCTTTGATGCTGATGGCCACACAGACCTTTTGTGAACTATGCTTTTCACATATGAATTTCGATATGGTTTTGTTATGGTGTGGACATGTCTCCAGCCTTCATATTTTGATAGAACTTTTCAAGATATGTATTTATATTATTGACATATATTTGAACTATTACTAAATTTACTTAAGAAAAAAATACAGATTTAAAAATGAAAAAATGAAAAGAGAAAATTACTATATATATTTGTGTATTATTGGAAAATGCATATTTCAATGAAAGACTGAGTACAAATTGAAATATAAGAAAAGGTATAAAGATTTATTTTACTAATATTACTTTATCTTTGGGGTCAAGAAAATTATAAATTGAAATATGAGAAAAATATAAAGATAGTTTTACTATTTATATTTGAGTTAAAGAGAAAAGAATTATAAATTGAAATATAAGATTAATTGAAAAGAATTGCCTAATGAATGCCAATTAAAAAAACACATATTTTTCAAAAACATGATTTAACATTGAAAATCTGCAAGGGCTGTTGGAAAAAGTCAAGGATATCGGATAAGAAAGCTGGATTTTCAAATCAACAATTCTTAGCTGTAGTTCAAAGACGATAAGTGGAAATCAAATGGAAAAATAATTAACCAACTAACTACCGAAACACTCATATGTTTAATTAAAAATTTTAAAGAGCTTCCAGATTGGATCACTGAGGCAAGAGAGCCATGATGCTTTTGTTGACTAAAGTGACTGACTAAAGGCGGTTGGCTGCCAAATAGACACGGAATCCTTAACATTGGACACCATGGTTCAATCACGGACTACGCTGACACTGCTACACACACAGCACATGGGTTTAGCCAGGTTTACACTTAAACTGTTTTTTAAAAGTCAGCCCTCCTTCCTTCTGAGATAGTAATGGTAACCACCCGGAACAGCAGCCGTCACAAAGGACGCCGTGGGTTTCTGAATGGCTGTGCCCGTGATTAATGATTCATTAACGAATAATGCCATAGGCCATAGGCCATCAACCACAGGCCCTAGGCCATGGGCATAGGCATAGGAGCTCAAAAACTTTGTTTAGCTGAGATGGTTTTAGCTTAGCTGAGCTGTTTAGCTTAGCTCAACAACTTTGTCTGGTTCTTTAAAGAAGTAATTTAAAATGAAACACGACATACATCACATACGCAAGAGGAAAACTGTAAAGCAGGAAACATGCTTTTTGTTTCAAGTACATGCACATCGCTCGCATTTACGCCCGCCTACGCGACGCATAAACCCCAAACATGTGCCATGCAAGGTTTTGAGACAAACACAGGTTTGAAGGTTTTTGGCTTCTAAGACCCTAGGAAAGTTCACATTGAACTTTCAAAACTGCAACTCTCTTTGTCATTACGAGTTTGCACACAAAGCGCAGATGCGTCACCGATACCCGTTCAGATTCTAGGGGAGCCAAACATGTGTCAATCAATGATTGCTTCATCAGTTCGCTGTTGGCGCATTGTTGCCCCTACTTTTCCTGTTTCATCCCACGCTGTCACTGTTCACTTTAGTCACTAGCCGTTAGTCACTCACTAGTCAGTTTTCAATACCACTTTGCCCCGTTCTGCTCTGAAAAAGGGCAAGTTAGGCCCAATGTTAAAATCAAAGACATCCGAGTCAACTGCCCTGCACCTTTTTCCCCTTCTCAGGCTTCTCAGAGCGATGTGCCAAGACTTCCCAGAAAGAGCCTACATGGCCTAACGGGGATGATGCGAGTCAAACGCGAATGACAGATACAGAGATATATGATTTGATTTTTCTGTGCTTGTGACTTAAGATCACTGCCGTCCATATTCCAGGATTGAGAATGCGACTGCTGCGGGGGGAGCCAGGTTCCGTGTTTGTTCGCTGTTGTGGGTTTCCGGTGCTGCGTCGCACGCGTGGGGGCGGGGGGCCCACACACGCAGAAACGAAGGGCCAAGAAAAAAACCATAGCGCAACTCGGGATCGGAGATGGGGCCTTTGGTATTGTTGTGGTGGGGGTGACTGAAAACATAAGGTTCCTGTGACAAAGTCAGAGCACGAAAAATCAACCATATCAAAACCATATCAAAATCATATCAAAATCATAAAATCAACCATAACAAAATCATATCAAAATCATAAAAATAAATCAAAACATATGTTTTTTATGAATTCGATATGATTTCGATATGATTTCCATATGATTTTGATATGATTTTGATATGCCAAAGTTTATGATTTTCTTATGGTTTTGGAGTCTCTCCGTTTTTTTGATATGATTTTGATATGATTTTCTTATGGTTTTGGAGTCTCTCCGTTTTTTTGATATGATTTTGATATGATTTTCTTATGGTTTTGGAGTCTCTCCGTTTTTTTGATATGATTTTCTTATGGTTTTGGAGTACCTCCGTTTTCTTGATATGATTTTCTTATGGTTTTGGGGTGCCTCCGTCTTTTTGATATGATTTCGTTATTGTTTTCGTCCGGCCACATCTCCCACCCCCGTCGCCGGACCCCGGCCACACCTCCCACCCCCCCCTCGTCGGACCCCAGCCACACCTCCCACGCCCGTCGCCGGACCCACCTCCCATCCCGTCGCCAGACAGTGGAACCACTGAGGAACTCTCTGATTTCAAACTTTGGTTTCTTTCTGATTCTTTTGGATCTCCAGGCACGTTGCAGCATGCTACAGACCTACAGAGTTCAGTTTGAATATAAGCTTTACCATTTTGTGGGTGAGGCTGGCAAGAAGAAGAAGAAGTTTTCAATGTTGCTGCAGACTGACTGAATTTAGGGTTTAGTCACTCGTTCCACATTCCACGGACCAGTTCATTTCATGCTGTCGTGTCTTTGCACTGTTGCAGACTTCATCTCATCGCTATTCCAGTGCACAAGCCATTCCTACCTACAGGCAGTCCTTTCCCTATTCATATTATAGCGTCGCGTCCCTTTTTCAAAACTCCTGTCCCGGTGTTTGTGTGCCATGCGCTCACTACTATAACTACTATTACTACCGATGATGACTTGACTTTATCCGAACTGTCTTGATGATGCCATGGACCGCAGAAGCTATGACAGCTATGACAGACTAACTGCCTTGAAAAACTGACTATCTGAACTTGAACTATGACTGTGACTATGTCCATGTCAGGTGACTTTGACTATGACTATGATGATGGCTATGGAGGCAATTCAACTGGACCTTGCGAATGGATCCATACACAGTGTACAAAGCCTTACATTGCTTATGAGCCTGTTGGGCTATTGGGAAAATAGTTTCATGTGATCTTCCAAAGGATATGTCTGTAAGGCACGGCTAAGGAAAGTGTGACATTAGACATGTCTTTGGTTGCCAGCATGACTAGCACGAGATGGCAAGTGTGACAAGGGTACTCTCTGGAGATTTTGTGAACATATCGCAGAGCTGATAAACAGGAAGGATAGGCTAATACGCTGACGACAGAAAAGAGATTAGAATCAGAATGATCGAGTAGAATGAGTATAATTGATTTGACTAGAAGAGATGATAATAGATTTAGATCAAAATGTTTGTTTATGATGAAAAAGCAATGCCGGATGCCAGATATGACATCAGGCAAAAATAGAATTGAATAGAAAAGGATACATGACAACAAAAAAGAATCGAGTTGTGTGATCAAGCTGCTAGCTACTAGTGACTGCTAGCAGCTAGCTAGCTGCCTGTTGCTAGCTGCTAGCTGCTAGCTGCTAGCTGCTAGCTGCTTGATCAACAGGGGCTACACACCAGAACCCAAGAATATATGTCAAGTAAAAATGTCAGATAGGACAGGAAAGAAGAAAATACATCTCATAGAAAACTTTGAAACATCTAATGAATCTGTGGCTTTGTGGACCAACCAAAAGTGAAGATCAGTTTCAATATCATTCGCTTCCTTTCGTTCTACTAGTTACTAGTTACTTTTTACAATTATATTTAGCTTAGCGTCAAAAAATCAAACAAAGTGAAACATCAAGCAAAACTGAAAGAAAAACTAATAGATTTTGAATTATGATACGGATAAGGCAAGGATTTTGCTCAGTCTAAAATCTAAAAGTCTAATGTGTTAGCAGCTAAAGCATTTTTTGCTTTTGATTCAAATTTTCTTATTTTTTAAATACAAATAATTTATGTTTTTTTCCATTCTGAAATGGCCAAAACATGACCAAATGATTTTTTTTACAAAAAAGATACGACCAGCCATAACAAATTTCATAAGAAAAAATGAAGCACTCCAGGACCATAACAAAACCATATCGAAATCATAACTGTTTTGAGGACAGGCAAAAAAAACATAAAATCAACCATAAGGAAACCATAACAAAACCATAACAAAATCATATCAAAATCACAAAAAAAATATTTTATAAAATAATTTCTCTAGGCAAATGATAACACTCAAGTCTAGGGTTTGGCCAATCGAACCTGGTACACCACCTGTACCAGCTCCGAATGGCCAAGCCCCAAGCGCTGATTTCACTTGCCACTCTGTCATCGGCACCATGCAGATAGGCTATGTCCTCCTGGAATCTGTATATTACTCGCACCAACGGCAGTTACACAATCAGTCATTCTTCGTATGCACTCGTGTCAATCTCTGCTAAGGCTCCAAACAAACCTTGCTGAGGACACCAATGTCATGTCATTGAGGAACACATGTGGTGACTTGTCCCAAAGTGTGATCTTCACTCGTCACCACATCACCCAAACGCTGTCGCACGATAATCCGCATCCGCAAGCTTGTAATCTCCACGTCTAAATCTGGTTTCTGTGAAAACTCAACTGAAGGTGTAATAGCTGAAATAACTTCCGCATCTGTGCTTCAGTTTTGTTTCAAGACCTGCCTGTGCACGACGGTGACTCCCTTGAGGGCGCCCTACGAACTCGCCAGGACCATGTCGCAGGGCTCGTTGTTTCTGGAAGATAGCAGCTGCAATGAAACTGCGTTGATTTGAAGCTCTTGATTTTGTAAACCTAAAACCCAGGTGCTACAGAAACAGAAAAAATTCACTTACTTTACAACCGTTCAGTCCATGCCATGTTCTGGACAAAAGTTTTGCTGGGAGCCTTGAACATTGAAGGTGTGACATGATTTCAAAGTGGTGAACACCACAGCATCTCCCAAGGTTTGGAGGCAAACAGGAAACAATACGCGTCTCCAAAAATAAGGTTTGCAAAACCTAACATGTTTTGCATCCGGCTTTGTGGTCATACAGACCACTGCAGACTCTGAATTGTCACAGCTAGACGAGCTGCGTGAGAGCGCTTTTTATACCAGCAGACAGCTGACGCTCAGTCTCAAGGCTGCAAAGGCCTAGATCCCAAAATTGACCTGGCCGCTTTCCATCAAATGGAACACTAACGAGAATCCCGCTTGACTCGACAGGCGGTTTGTGTGAACAAGAAATCTTCGTTCCACATTCCTCGGCTAACCCAAGGATTGATTTTTCTCTGTAAACATGATCTCATAGAAAGATTCAGCAGTCCCTTCCAAACAAGTATGTCCTCCTACCCTCCGTCATGTTCGGGAGTTCGCCAGCAAAAAAGTTTGACTCTTTGCTCCAGCGCCCAAGAGAAAGAGGATCAGGGCGTCAGACCATCTCTTCAATATGCTGTCTAGATTGTCCTCGCGCACTTCAGTCAAACAAAACCCCTCAGCATTTGTTGCCAATCGTTTTCCAGTGAGTTGCAAACGACAACAGTCTGCATTTCTCGATGAACATCTCGACATCTTCAGTGGTCCCATATGGGCAAGCTGCAGAGGCTATTCTCAAAATGTTCCGTCCACTCAAAGTCGGAGGGTTGAGAAAAAGGTCAAACATTAATTTCCAAACTCCTTTGTTCCAAGACAGGCCAAAATCTACCCTTCCATCAAGCTGCAGCCACAAGCTTTTGATGGTGGCTTCTGAGGCCCGCTCTGAACGTTCCGTAACGATCTGACACTCCTTTGGGATGCCGGAATCTTCCAACCTGCCTGCACTGAGACCAGTATGTACTTCCAAAACCGGACAATCCCCAGAGAATTGTTTTGGAATAGAACAGGAAAACTCGAAAAGGCTGTTGATGAAAAAGTCCAGCATGCACAAGTGTAGCTGTGGGCACGGTTCAGTACCACCAGTGATGTTCGCATCGATGGTAGCCATGAGAAGTTGTAGCTGCACAAAGATTGTCACAACCATCGATTCCACAGATGAAAAGGCATTGATCTGCTGGCAATGGACCGTTTGGCGTGGTCGGTGCGGGCATTCTCCAAGGATGTTCAGTGGATGATGCCGCTGTATTTGATGTAGTGCCATCAACCGGCATTCCAGCCTCTTCGGCGGTGTTGGAGTCTGCCGCATCGCCGATGGTCGCTGCCACTTCGATCGATATGTTCAGCCGTCTGGTCAGCTCGCACAGGAGTGCAATGAGCAAGGAAATTAATTGTGGTGATGTAAGCGACGTAAGTTGGGAAGCATCCATGCAGCTAATCGTCAAAAAAATCAAATGGCTTCCCTGATTGACAAAGTGGAAACTTTGGTCCACTTGAAGGAGAGGCGTGGACATAAATTGAGTTAAAGATTAATGAGACAAGTTCACCATGTTTGAACTTATTTTGAAAAACAGACAACATTGAAATTCAGAATCGAGTTTCGTCACAGTACACGTTTGACAAGTTCTGTGCACCAAACGGTCAACCAAAAAATTGGTAACATAAAAGAAACATACAGTTTCAAGTTTGCTGTTTTGTTGGACATGTTTCCAAAAACAGGTAACTTGAGGGCATACAGCACAAGACGTCTCATTGTTCCTTTCAAACTTCACTTAGAAGGTTTGCAGCAGTTCCACTTGTTTTGCCATACAAGCAAAACACCATTGAGCCCAACAATAAGGCAATCATCTTTGTACCAAAGAGGACGTGCTTCATTCTCGCGTTGGGGACGCCAGCAACCCAAAATGTCCCACCACAAACTGGCACCTTGGCACAAAGAGAATGGGAACGCACCCTATGCGAAAACAAGGCAGTTGCGATCCTTGCACAGATGCAAGCCGGCCGACCGGCCCTCATCCAAAAAGATGGCGGCGAAATGCTTATTGCCATTGTCCTTGACAGGCCATTCGCGGAAGCCAAGGCATTAGTGGACGACCTTGCAGCTTTCACGCAAGAAATGACCAAGATTTTGCTCGAAAAGCAAAGTCATCCACTTATTGCGCAAATGATCAAGCCAGCAGGAAGTAGTGACCCACCTCCCTCAAACAGCGCAGCCAGTAGCACCGGCAGCCATGAACACCCCAGCGCCGGTACGCCCATGCAGTTCCAGTAATCGCAAACAGTCAACGTGGGGTACTCACGGTTGCCGCACACGACGCGTGACCACTGTGCAACACAGGTGCTGTCACCTACTTAGTTGACCTAGGACACCCCCTTAACTTTGTGGTAAGCTAGCCTGAGTAATTAGGGGAAGAGAGGAAGGGGGAGGGGGGCAATAATAACAATCTAACGGGGCCACTAATTTTCCCAGCAACTGGTAGCGTAGGACGATGTCAAAGTACATCAAGCCATGGCGCCCGTTGCTGTTTTGCTCAGCTCAACCCACTGCTTTTACTGCTCGAATGCCGTCTGACCATATGGATGCAGCTCAACCGAGCGAATTGGCATGCCTGCCTCAAGAATCTCAGAGTCACAATGAGGCACAAGATCTCCTCCTCCTACAAGACTATGTTTGCAAACTCGCATACCCAACGGACACTTGAAGATCGATCCCAAAATGCAATTGTCTTTCCGCGACCTGGCGAGAGCCATCTGGCGTTGGACGGAAAAAAAGCAGTTGCTAACAAGGTTGAAAAGGCTTGTTGCGCAATGCTCCTCTCGAGAAGTACCAGATTTTTTTCCGTCCAACGCCTTCATGGCTTCCGCCAGGTCGTTACACACATTCAATCGCGGCAAACAGATGAATTGTAATTTACATGCAGGGCTGTCAACTCGTCGAAAGCCACAAAAGTGCTGGTAGTGGACGTACGCAGTCCAGGGAGCAGTCCCAGCAAGAAACCAAACAAACAAAAACCAAACCAAAAACAACCGAAAACAAGCAAACAAACAAAAAACACAACCACAACCAAACCAAAACAAACACACAACACAGGGATGCGGGGTCGCAACCAGCAATGGGAATTCATGCATGATGACATCTTGTGTGTCATTATGAGAATGGTCTTTTTTTCCGTCCAACGCCTTCATGGCTTCCGCCAGGTCATTCAACATGTTTTGGTGCATGTTGCAAATTGGAATAAATTGATTAATTAAGTCGTGCGTAGGCCGCCTGCGGTGGAATGGCCTCAAAAGTAAACTGGTGGAGGACCGTTACATAGTCCTGTGTACTGTCACATTTCATCACCAGATCGCAAAGCGAAACAAAGCAACAAAAACACCAAAAACCACCAGACAAAAAAACAGAAACACAAACACACACAAAACCAAAACCAAACAAACCAAAAACAACAAACACAACAGAGCAGTGATGTGACAGGTACCAGTTTATGGGTGACCAGGATAAAGTCAGGCAAGAGGTGATAGCTTAGTATCATCTCAGTTCATGCATGATGACAGCTTGTGTGCCATGGTAATATTGGCTCCAACCAGAAAACAAAAACAAAGAGACACGAAAAGAGAACCAGGGGCCAAAGCAGAGGGTGTAAGAAGCAACAAAGCTCAATGCAGAAACCAGGGATCCCCCCAGCCAGGATCCCCGAGATCACAAAGAGCAGCCATCCAGGCATGACATTCACCCTGACACTTTGAAACAAACACCGACAACGCCGGGTCGCAACAAAAGTGGTGAGAAGAACTAGCGCAGTGAAACAGGAGAGTGAAACATGGTCTAGTGTGAAAATGACAGCAAAACTACGGCACTCAGGGCGCGCTCAGAGTCCGCTCAGTAGTTCTTTTTCTAGCATCAGCATCAGAGAGTTGCGGTTGCGGTAAGCGCCACTGTGCTAGTGCTCTTGCAAGTAGTCCTCATGGTATGGGAGGTTGTGCTCGTCATCAGTGCGTGGTGATATCTGTGCATTGAGCTCTTCCGATGACGTGCTAGCTCCTTTAGCTGTATGATCCAGCAACAGTATGGCTTTTTGCGCTTGGGTTACTTCGTAGCTGGCAGAGATTGTACAACTATCTAATATACAGCCAATTTGGCGGAGTTGGCGTATGGCAACTTCAAGGTCAGTAACCCTCTGGGATGGGATATTTTGGATGCCTTGAAGCTTCTGAGATGCCTTGGCCAGCAGTTTAGTGGCAGCTTCTACTTCACTGGTAGTGACCTGGCACAGGGTCAGTTGAGTAATTGACTTTGCGAGGCGATGGACAGCAGCATCTTTGATAGGAGTCGGTCGATCCATACTGCAAGGTTAAACTGTACGCAGGGTATTCTGCAGGCGTAGGGCCGCTGGGCGTTCAGTTCATCAATCGCAGTGTTGCAACCTTGTCGAGGAAAGACATGGGGACGTCTGGTGGAAGTCATTTGGCCGGTCGGTATGTTGGTTGAACGAAGGTCAAACGGCAACGGGCACCATGGCTTGATGTACTTTGACATCGTCCTACGCTACCATAAAACTACCTACGGTAAATAAAGGCCCCTTAAAAAGGTTATTATAATCACCCCCCACCTCCTCCCTTCCCCTACTGACACAGGCAAGCTTACCACAGCATTAGCTACAATGGGTAGTGGTCAAACATGGGTACCCCATGGTGACAACACCTCTCAACCACTCCTGTGACCGCCAAGTAACTCTTGTCAGCTCACTACCTTATTTGTACCCACCCCCCGCCAATTTAGTTCTTATGCCTCATGAACACTGGTCAGGTCAAGTGGGGTGGGCTCCCAGGGGTACCCTAGGTAGCCCTCCCCACCTGCACAAGACCCATGAGGACATTTTAATACTGAACCACTAGCCTCGGATAGTAGAAGACCCTTTCCATAATTAAGCAAACTAGCCCAAAGTGTTACATGCGCACCAGCTTTAACCTGGAGGACTCCAAATTATGGGCGACCTTCTGCTGCCCACTTATGATATGGCACTCCCAGGGGATTAAGTGGTCCCACAGACAGGACCCAGTTTCAGCCGCTCGCGGAGACTCAGGCAAGCCTAAATATCAATCTGCAGACGCTATTAGGTTGCCAGGCTGTAGTAACCGCTCAACACGACCATGTCCACCTCACAGTTGACTAAAGGTATATCTCGCAGTATAGCTCCACTCTGTTTTGAATTCCTGTTTGCCTCTTTCTGGGCGTCCAGAGGGAATCAACTTCCCACCCAGGGGAAACGGTGGGAAGTGGGGAAAAAAAAAAATACTCTCAGTACTCCAGCTCCTCAGCAAACACAGGCATCGTGAAGCAGAGTGCAAAACATTTTGCCCTGAAAGGATGGACTAGCGGTGGGATCACTATGCAACTGCCATGCGACCCTTTCTGTTCCCAAGGGTACCTTGGGTAATGGAACAAGTTTTTCAGTGACCCGCAGCGAGCTGCTAAGGCTCCTTCGGACTGATATAAACTACGCCAAAAACAGTAGCAATCATGTGCTGTCTTTGAATCTCGTTTTCTGTCTGTCCGTAGGTAAGTCCTGTACCATGCCATATTCTCTGACCCTCCGATCTACCTGCGCATTGTAGTCCGCTGCACAATCACAAGCTTCTAGGTTAGTTGTTGGAGTCTTTTTTGCTTCGGGCCTTTCTATTCGGGTGCCGTACCAATGGTTAGGTGCAGTAGTTCAAGCTGAGTAACACTGCCCTTCAGCGCTACGTGCCACTTAAATTGTTACCTTTTCGAATGAAGCATCTCATAGTAAAAACGAATGGATGACACTTCCCTGTCCACGCTCAGATGCCAGCAAATGCTGGGTAGTTAAGTTATTGCTGACTCGCACGTCCCAGGGAAAGATATATCTTCTCTGCTCTAACCATAATGGTAGCCATCAGCACACTACCCAAGCACTCAACCCCTAATCTCCCACCTTGTAGCCAACCCTGCGGGTGGATGTTCCATAAAACTAGCCAAAGGTTTAATTTGCTCCCAGAAATAACTGTTGCCCAATTGTCATCCGTCCAGTTTACCACATTGAAGAGGGCCTTTTATAACAATATATATGACACACCCTTGCTCCTGATAGTTATTGCCGTGTTGGAAGCATCGCCGTGCTGAGCAACGCCTATACTTAGAGTTGTTTCTCACTATCACCTTGCCAGCCTGCGCACTATCTCAGCCTAAGTTGGAGAACTACCATCAATGTGGCTATAAGAAATTCTGCAGAATCGTCAAATGAATGAGGGTTGCTCCCGGGTGATGGACATCACTTTCCACACGACACAGCAGAAGATCAATGGCCATGCACCACCGACGCAGGACAGAGAAGTACCACGATGACGCCTCCCTCGTGCAGTGTAATTGAGCCGGTAGGACATTCCGTGCCGCCAAGTTCAAGTAGATAGTGCTCTCGCCGCCCATTGCACCTCATACTCAGAGCTTGATAGAGCCTAGAGGTCTAGCAGTGTAGGACAGCTGCTGTTCCCAAGGGTACCTTGGGTAATGGCGAGATTCTTAACTACTACGCTGATATGCGGTACACTGCTCCGAACCGGTGCCATCATAGTGTTCTGTACTTAATTCGCGCCGAAACAGCCTTTGCCTTGCCCCATCTGCCAGACGGCGGCATGCAGCTCTGAAGCTCTCTTTGGTCAGCAAGTCCCGGCGCTGGTGTCCTGGACGGAGTTTAACCAGAGCACCAGGCATTGGTTTGCGATAGCTCGCATACCTGTGCGCCAAGTAAGCAGCTCGTGAACGGTCTTGCTTTTTTTTCTGCCAAGGCCCATGGCCTAAGGATCAGGTCTTTGGGCTACAAGTGTAACTCCAAAATCTATTAGCACAGAGCAGCGCTAACTCCATGGGCGTCAACAATCAGTGACAGGTAGCTGGCAAGATTTTCTGGCAAATAAGTTCTTGCACAGACCAGCCTCTTGGACAAGCCACCTTTTAGGACATCGCAAGAGTTCTCAACGAGGATCAAGGACCATGTTAAATGTTGATTGAAGTACTTCCGCGCATCGATGAACTCAGGCCCCTTCGGATTGGTACAAGGCACAGAAAGGAGCTGTGGCCACGGTGAGATCTCCAGTTGCTGCATTTGAATCGGAATCACCATCTGTCCAAAGGAAAGACGTGGCAAATGCTATCTTCCTCGACCCACTGTTGTGCCTGATAATTGTACTTTACCGCATGGTCTCAATGTTTTTACTTTTTTCGGGCATATCCATTTGGATGGTTTTGATTGCGGGCCCTTTTGCAAATACTGAGTGACCATTTAATTATTCAATAATTTGTCAGAGGTTGATGAACTCTTCAGACATGCTGCCAACAGCTGCTGGAAAGACTGGTGCTTCCTAATTACTGGTGACATAGCTCCGGCCAACGTCTTGCCGTTAAATTATCATGGCCTGTTTCCTTGTTTGGTTACAAAGCGCAACAAATTGATTGCCGAATAGTTTGTCTCTCTGTAACCTAGAGATACTATGCAGGACCTCAGCTACTGGACAATGATAAGGACCAAAAGTCTGCGTGAAATGGCAAGTTCACTCCCTCAGAGCAGCCCATTGTGCGTTAAGTAGGCAGCACGTTCACAGAATTGCTTGTTTCTGCCAAGGCCCATGGACCAAGGGAACAGTCTACTGGATACGGGAGAGGCACCTAGGTGAAAGTACGTCCCCAAATCCAAAGCACAGAGCAGCACTAACTCTATGGGCTTCCACAATCAGGGAATGGTAGCTATTGGTTTTTGTCTCTACAGATAAATTTTCCCCATGCCAACCATTATCCCCCTTGCCAATATATCCAACTTGACCAGTGGATGTAGCTGATTAGGACCGTCCACTATGCTCAGCAACCGTCCGCCATTCTAAGGTACTCATATCCCATCAGTGTACCCTTGTCCCTGGTTCTGAGCCAAAGGGGTGTTTATCTAGTCATTGGCTGCCCTTAAGTAATTATCTGGGTGATGACACCACACCAAATACCATTACAGTATTGTAACGGCTGAAACATTTGCCTCTCTACTACCACAGTCTAATCTAGATCTCCCAAGTATGCAGGACGCTAGGAATAGCCGAATAGCCACTAGGGCCCCAAAGCATACTATTGACATGTTGCAGTCGGAGGTGCCTCAAGTGCATACTACATCTATCTTTGTCATTGCGTCCGTGAATTTTGGCTAGAGCTTACCCGCCTCTGTGTTTCCTGTCCACCACCCTGTTTGCTGCAGGCCATTAGCGCTGTACAGCATTTCGGACCTTATCCATGCACAGGGCAGCGCGTAGCGCAACTGCTGACCATGTTCGTGCCTTACTCCAGCAGCTCCTTTTTGTCCATCGTGTTCAACTTTTGGCCATGAGATTGCAGTACCAGTTGGAGGAAACCATGGATGACCTGGACGACATAGGGTTTGACGAGCAAGTGCTAAGCGGAGTATTACGAACCGCCCACCTGGAGATCAGTGCATTTATCGCCCGTTGTGACCGAACAATGCTCACGACGGAACAACGCATCCTGCGTATACTACTGCGATGAAGTGCGGAGCAGCAATGTACAGATAGAAGTTTTTAACTTGGCTACGCTGAGTGCCCACCTGCCGCCAAGAAACAGTCAAGCAGTCAGCAATCCGTACTCCCTCGAAACCACCATAGAACCCCTCTAACAAGTGAGTCGTCGCATTGTAGGTATACCCCCCTTTATTTTAAAGGATAGAGCTGATTGAAACTGCTTCCCGCACTCAACCATCTATCTAAGTAGTCCCTCATGCCCTCACCCCCCGCTGTGCCCCTCACATCAGTAGGAACACGACACATGTGTCTCTCATACCCCTACTGTTCCCAAGGGCACCTTGGGTAATGGTGAGGGTTCAGCTCCGCTTTCACCCTACCAGGTACTCATCTCACATGGTTCACACACTCATGACTATCACCCTCTTCCCAATATTCTGACGGCCATATATCCTCTCCATAATATGTGCTCCTTGCTGATAGTGCTCCTCAGGGTCCATCGTTTCTAGCATATCTTGCACAGATAGCCACCTCCTCCTGTCATGTGCTGCTGCCCCACCACTTGCTCCGCTCCTTGCCACTTCCTCCTGTGTCATGTCTCTACTACTGAACCACAATGCACCTTCACTCCAATCCTGTCACCGGTAACATGTTGTACATACCTCCCACCGTTGCAGTGTCTGGTATTTTGTTAATTGTGCCTGAACCGAACATGATTCACTTTCTCCGTCAGCAGCCGTTGGCTCGAACTGCGAGGACACCGCACCTGCATAAGCCAGTGTTGCCTGGATCCTCATTGACCCCAACTTCTAATTTGCTCGCCCGTTCATACATTCAAGCCAACACGGGGTTCTCGTTGTTTGGCCGCTGCCCGCAATAGCGAGTGGTTCCTGTCGTTTGGTCTAACCATACGCCACGCAATTGCCTCCACTCCGGAGAGTGCTGCCACTGCAGGGCACCTGTTGCTGGTATGCCGAAGCCAAACCCTTTCCCGTCTGGCCAAATCAGTGTTTCTGATCAACACCTACTGGACATATCGGCTGGAATGAATTGGGACATGCCAGCAGCCAGCAACGTGCGCTTTCTTGCAGTGAGGGGCACAATATGGGTAGGAGATTGCCAAGCAACATATAACTTTACGCTGGTGGAATACCAATTGTATATCGACGAGGTACCATGGCTTATCTTTTCTACTCTTGCTGGCGTCCTTGAGAAAGAGTTTGACCCTGCCTTTTGGGAGACCGTTAATTACGGCCGGAAAGAGCGGTGGGGCTTTCTTGAACCACCCTGGGATGGAAAAGTCTACGGTGTTGCGCCACCGTATACCAAAGTCCGATTATCCATATTTAATAATGTCGCTCATACCATGCGTGTCGTGCAACCCTTTGTGTGGAACCAGACCCACCTCAAAGTTCATCCGAACGGAGCAGCGATCTTCCATGAGCAAAAGAGACTAGCTTTCCTACTACCTTTGATTGTAGAAGCCCACGAGTTGCTACCGCCTAAGCCATTGTTCTGGGTCAATGATGACAATACCATCCCATTGTGGAGAACCACCCTGTGGACGCATGAAGAAACTATACAGTGGTTAGCTGAGACCGGAGAGCCGTACCCACCTGAATTGCGAGATGAAATTCAGCCACGCATTGACCAACTTAAATCTTCTCAGCATGCGAAACGGGCACAACCTCCGCCTCCGCCGCTACCAACCAGGTGGACGGAGCGATCCGCAGCAAAGCAGCCAGTACAAAAACTGCAAACAGATACTCCACAGGACCCCAAGGGTACTCAGAGCACGCCACAGCAAGTGGCTGACCGAGAGCGGCAATATATGGAATTGCAGTCTATTATTCATCAAGCAAACCAACAAACGTTGGCAGATAGCCGACCAGCGGAGGCTAGGCAGACCCAAAAACCAGCCAATTTGCTGGCCGCAAGTCAACAAAGCACAGACAACGCGGCAACCGCCGCATCGTCCAATCCCAGTACAGGCGTGGTGGCAGAAGCTCCAACCCCGCAGCAAAGCAAGCCACCTGACAAAATCAGTGCACAATCATTATTTAACCGAAGACCAGGCCCACCATCGGCCCCGCCTGCGAACAAAGCACAAACGGATACCCCGGGTACCGGCGTGTTATCCTCTGACTCTCACTCTGCAGCTCACAGCAAAGATGATGAGCAGCAACAACCTCCGGAACAGCCCGCAGCCCACGACGACACATCAACAGAAGAATCGTCGCCTGCAAATACACCCAAAGAATCGCCAGAGACTCAAGCAACTGACACTGCTGGTGCTAGCAGCCCTGAGCCCGCCAGCGAATCCAGGCAGGACGTCGACCTCGCCGCAGCGGACATCCCGACGTTACAGAACATGGAGAAGACAGCCTGTGAAAGAGTGGCCTTCCATGAAACGCGGCTTGTCAATGCCCGCGAGCATCTCACGCGCATTCGAAAGCGCCTTAAAAGAATGCAAGATGACCAATCACCAGTGGAAATTATTGACTGACCCTGCAGACAGCTAGCACTGCGTGCACCTGACTGTGTGAAACCACCTGATCAGTGCCATTTCTAATGCCGCCTACTCCACAGATGCGCCAAGAGAAAAGCAGCTGCGTGCCAGGATAATACCCCCCAAACCTACCGTATGGGAGAGTACCCACTCAAGTATGACCCCCACAAGCCGGAGTAAGGGGATTTATGGGGATTTTTGTCTGCTAAGCTGTCTTGGTTAGGCGTGTGTCCCAGGTCCTGTCGCCGTCAGTCATCTCAACTTCTGTCGAACTAACATGTACTTTGGGCAAAGAAGGTTGCATAAACTGTCAGTGGCTCAACTGTTCGCACTGCAGCTTTTGTGGCTCCACTAGTTTTCATAGCTAGGTCAGCCATCCGACATCAATTCGCACACCAAGGTGTTAGACAAACCCTGATTGTTTTGTTTCCTACTTGTTTCACCAACGAATTTGCCCCGCAACGGGGAGGTCTAAATCAGCAATAACTACGTTGCAGTAGCCTGAAGCCGCCTGGGCAGTGGCAGGCTGTTTGTCTTGGGGTTGGGTCACCTTCCGCAAGATCACATTAACTTAGTGGGTTGTAGCTTTATGCTTCTGGGCGACTATTATGGAGTATATCCTGAAGCTCATTATTAGGGGTTGCATTAGTCCCTGATAGGTGAGCAACAGAGAACCGGTTGCTTTGTGGTCACCGAGGCAGCAACAGAGTCCGGGCGGACGTTTTAACTCACTCCCGTCGAGCGTTCGCGTCGAGCACGCAGTTTGGCAAGGGCTTCCAAGGGGGTGGCGCAGATGTGTGGCGATCCTTGAACACTGTGGGGTTGACGACGGGTGAGGGATAGGGCATGGCTGCTGGCGGTATGCTTGAGGGTGTCTACGTATGCGTTGCGCGCCGTGGTAAGGGAGGTGACTTTGAACCATGTCTGACCAAAGTAAAGCTGATGCTTGGACAGAACTTCCTTCTCGATCTGCCTTACCATTTGTTCAGGAGGCGGGGGAGCAACTAAGAAACCATCATGTAGCCACACCAAAGATTGTGTTGGGTGGCGGGCAATGAGGGCACGAATGGTGTCCTCGACAATTGTGGCTTCAAAGTGCTCTAGCAATCGAAAAGCGCTGTCGTTATGGTTGACCAGGAACTCTGGGCGGAAACGCGGTAGCAACTGAGTAGTCAGGGTTGTACTCAAAGACCCGAGTTGGCAGAGGATTGCGCTTACACTCGCACTGGGGGAGTCATCAACCAGAGAGCTTAGATATCGGTATGTAGCATCAAGGGAGCTATTGATAATTCTCAGTGGGAGTTGCTTGATGGTGTCAGGGCAGATTGCTTCTACTTTTTGAATATAGGGGTCTCGGGCTAGCTGCGCGCGGAACTCATCGATGGTTGGGAGGGGTACTAAGTCGGGCGCAAACAGTAATCCCAGGCGTCGGACAAGTTCATAAAAAGATCCTTTGAGGTCAATTTCGCAGTGATTCCGCCCGAACAATAAGAGCCTGGCAGCTCTCGGTAGTCGCTGGCCTCCTATGGTGCAGCAATATCTTCGTCCATGGTTGTCAGCAGCTTTGGGGGAATAGTCAATTTCAATACTGCAGTTTTGCGGTAGACACGGGGAGAGATAGGATTCGATCAGCTGGCGGTGATGGGGGTGGAGGGTCACGTGTTTTCGGAGAAGACCGTGATCAATACTGGGCCTCTCTACTAGAGTCAGTATGGGCTGGCTCCAGGGTTGTTCAAAACTTTGAATGTGAAAGCCTCCTACCTGAAAGAGGCCCGTGGGGAATGATGGCTTGATGGACACCGGCCCAGCATTCCGATTGAAGGCAGCAGGGTCGCTCCTATATTTAGCCAACAGGAACTGAGTGGCTTGCCCAGCCAAGTCATCTGCTATGCCGTTGGCAACTCGAGGCAGGTATATGAAGAGGCTACAAGGGAGATGCAGACTTACAGTTGAACGAATGCTTTCCAATGGTTGGTGCATATCTATCCTCCGGAGACGGCCTGCAAATTGGAAGTACTTAATGACAGGGAGAATGTCACCTTGGATGACTACCTTGGGCGTGAGGCCGCGGCTCGATAAACGCTGCTTAACGACAACAGCAACTTCTTCAACAAGATACAAACAGGCCATGATTTCTGCTTCTATATTATCTGAACAATGCGGCAGAGCGACTGACCGACATGCAATAACGCGAGACCGACCACCTTCTATTACATAGATGACATATCCAGCTCCTCCTAAGGCATCTTCGTGCATACAACTGCCATCGAATTGGCCTACGATCTGTATCGAGGGTTCGGATGGTGTATCGTCGGGAGGGATTGCTAAGATCAACTCATTAGGACTGATGGATTGAAGAGCTGTAACAGTACAGAAGGAATCAGGCGAGTTGGGGCAGGCTGGTACAATCTTGGCATTAGGGCGGAATCCAGCGACCCGGGCTCGAGCTGGGGCAATGAGGCTAAGCCATGGATGTCCAAGGGGGAGCACAGCGATAGGCTGATCCGGGGCAATGGATGTAATAGCTGTGCAAACTAGATCGGGAAGTGCTGCAGAGTGGAGAGTAACTGCTTCATTGGCGGCGGTTTGCATGTAGCAAGGATGATTCTGGTTGTCTGCGCCTGCACTCTGGGGTCTGACGGGAGAGACAGGCTCCAGGAGGAAGCGAGTTGGGATTGCCTGCAGAGCATTGTCATGTAGGCGGGTTAGCCATTCAGGGACACTTAGGGGAACTGAAGATGGCGCATGTTGCATGCCTCCATGCTCAAGCAAGAGTCGGCGGAACTGATGCAGAATGTGGCTCGCGATCACGCATCCAGCTGTGTTGACTCGGGCTAGTTGATCCAAAGATTTCACTGGATTGGGGGAAGGTGACAAGATGTTGGCAACTAGGACAGGCACTATGCAGAAACGAGCCCAATGTTGAGAGGAATTGTCTCCATGTCCGCACGCTACACAGGGGGCGAGATCTCGTGCACGGTCACGCCATGAGGCAGGACGAGCAGATTCCGCGATGGCATGCCAGGGGGATGTGGTCGGGATCCCCCATATCTCACTACTGTACAGAGTGGTAGCATTAATATCATGGTCATGGCAGCATTTCTCACAGGCTGGGGCAAAATTAAGTCCGAGTGGGTACAGACGGGTGGGAATTCCACAGAGTTGGCATGGCTGCTCAGCCTGCAGCGAGCCTGCAAGTCGAAGCCGCAGGCATTCATCATCATCCTCATTCACTGCCCACCGCAAGACCGCAAAGCGTGCAACCCCATTAACAGCAAGTTTAGGCACTGTGGCTAAATGGGTCAACCAAGCCCACGATACCCCGCCTGGTAGGAGTTGTAAGCTTACTCTAGACTGTAGATATTGCAGTGCATGCACTTGGATGGCCTCGTAAAGACTGAGTTTCAGCTGGCGGAGGAATTGGAAGTGTTTTTTCCTGGTGTTTTGTCCTGCAGTTATGCGTAACAAGTTGCCGACTGTGTCAATTCCGAGCAGGGGAATCCATGTTCGGAAGATGCGTTGGACAACCGCTCCTTGCCTTGTCCCTACATCCGGGTACCCCGGTGAGAGAAAGGCGGTAGAGCCATTCTGTCTAAGCCAATAACCCAAACACGCTGCAGTGAGTGTGACCGCTGGGTCTAGTGCAGGAGCAATACCTAACCACCGAAATATGTGTGGGAGATACCGTGCGGCCAGCCATGGTCTGCCAAGGATAAGTTTAGCAGAGCGTTGTTGGTATAAATTGATGTCGTCCGGAGTAAAGCCAAAGTATGTACTTTGGTAAATATTAAGGGACAGAATAAAACAGTTATTGGCAAGGCTTCTTTGCACTACAGAGTGAGCAGGTGTGGCGAAGAGGGCAAGCCGATGGTTAGCTTTGGACATGGCTTTGGGGTTAATGGCTTGTGTGCCTATAAGTTCCTCTACTGGGGTCCACCCTTGATGACTACGGGTATATTTACCATATAGGAGCAGACCCAGCGCAGTAGTTTTTCCCTCAATGAGGTGGGCTCCCCAGTCGGAGCGTTCTAGCGCATTCAGAGTACTATGGGAGGCTGGGTGATTAACCAGTACACTGCACTTGTTGGAACAACTACACTGTACTAGGAAGAGTGGGTCAATTTTAGCAAGATGCCCTCCGGCTAATATTAAATCAACCTCTGCTGGGGTAAGACACACAAACAAATTTGCTCGGCACACTATGGTGGTGGTGCTATAACCTGCTCTGTGAACCAAGGCTTGCCGCAATGTAGCATGTCCTGGTAAACTTTGTGCCCAGTTTAATGGAGGGTATTGGTCGATCTGACCAGAGCTAGCTGCATGCATATTGATCCCACTGGTTCGCCAGCAGTGGTGTTCATCTATTTGGATGCCAGCGGATTTCAAACGGGTGCAAGCTTGCCAGGCATCTGAGAGCCATTGCATACCTGCTGTGGTATCTCCCACCATCGTGGTGTCATCAACATATCCTTGAACTGTCAGCATGCCGGGGATTCGGTTGAGGTAGGTCAAAACCGGATCCATGGCAACGCAAAAAAGCAGGACTGAAAAAGATCGACCCATGTCAACGCCTGTGACAATCATTTTTGAGGGTAACAACTTGCCTTGGACCTTGTGCCTACATCTTCGAAAGAGGAGGATGTGCCGGGTATACATGATGATCCACCAGGGGGCTTTACATGCTGATAAAATTTGCAAGATCCAGTGGGGGTTAATCCGCTCGAATGCTTTGGAAAGGTCCAATGACAGGCATGCGCATGGTGCATCTTGGTCTAGAACAGCTTGAACGGATTGGACAGCACTTTGCGGTTCGCGGAAGACATTTAACACCGTTTGAGAGGGGTGGAGTAGCGGAGCAATGGCTCTGGTCATGACTGTCGCGATGCTTCCGTCTATGACTCTCTCAAATGTCGATGGCATACCCAATGGACGGAAATTATCAGCAGTGGGGCCCATTTTGGCTTTCGGGATCCATGCTTGGACTGAGCAAGGGGGAGGGACTGCGGATCTACAGATATCATTGAGATGCGTAATCATCGCATCAGATGACACTCCAGGGTGGAGTCGCCATGCTGCATAGGGTATTCCGTCTGGACCTGGGGAAGAATCGTTGGTGGCAAGGACAGTTCTGATTAGGTCTTCCGCGCCGGGTGGGGGAACATGTGGCCAGGGCTGGGCTTGTGCTTTATACTGCTCCAGGTAGTCTGTCCACTCAGGATCATATTTGACAGGCGGTTGGAACCAGAAGTTGCGGGTGGCGAGCATGGCTGCAGACAAGTCCAGGTCGGTCTGGCACTGGTTGCCTGCACCGTCCAGAATAGGACCATTATAAAATACAGTTCGCGGGCAGCTAGCTCGCAATCTCTGCCACAGAGGGGCATTAGTACCCAGGCCACGACTGCGGGTAGTTTCATCTCGATTCCTAGTGATAAGATGCTGTTGTTGTAGCTGCAGATCAAGGAGCTCGAAACACTTCCAAAGGAAGGTACGAGGAACCGCGATTACAGTGGATGATTGGCAATATTCTTCTAGGGCAGGGCGGAAGCCTGGAAGGGCCGCCAGAAGCTCTTGTAGCAACCGTTTAGAGATGTTGAGAAGTGGTCGATCAGATTGGAGATGCTTCCTCAAGAGTGTTGAAGTCCCGGGGCCGCTTGGGGAGTGACATCCACCATTGCCATAATAATGCTTGAAGGGATTCAAATGTGGGCTGGGAGGTTAAGCAAAGTCGGCGAACCAGCGATTGGAGTGACGGCCACACTTGTCGGGTGTCATGTCGGTCCTTGCCCGGTTGGAAAACACTTGCCGGTATGGTCATATGTAGGGGCAGGTCTGGGCTACTAGGAACTGGTGGCCTGTGGCGCAATTGGATGGATATGCATGCATGCCCAGCAGACTCAAAAAGACGATCATAGAACACCTGATGTTGGATTAGCCCACGATTCATGTATTCGGTCGGAAGAATGACTTTGTCGATTGATGACGAGCCATTTGGGCCCCAGAAGGTCGGTTCATCTTTGACAATGTCGTCACCTTGAGCACAACTTAAAATGCGGTGCCAGGCGTCAAGGGAGAGGTGATGACCATGATTAAAGTCTCCGACAATGAAGAAGGGGTCAGGATGGTCCTGATGATCAGATAGCCATTTGGCAAGCGTTTCACAGTCTTCTTTAGCGCTGCTGGGATGACAATAGGCCGAAATCACCCAAAAGCAATCAGTTCTGGTCTGGACTTGTGCAGCAAGGAGTTTGCCAGGCGTGATAACAATTTCTTGCAGTAGTCTAAAGGAGCATGGAATCAATATGGCTACTCCTCCCGACAGGCCTCCATTTTCTGTTGCGATCGATGGGGAGTGCGCAATATTAAAGCCTGGATAGGTTTGGAGAAAATTGGTAGCAGTACTCGCCGTCCATCTGGTTTCTTGGAGGCAGACAATGCCATGCCGAGCCCGGCGGAGGATGGCTTGTGTCTTGGGGTTAGTCCATTGCAACGTTCTCCAACCTGATACATTCCATGTGGTTAAATGTCTGAGGGCAGTACAGCAATCTTGTTTCTTTTCTAGACGATATTTGAGGACTTCAGCACAAAGGAGGCTAAACTCAGAGGAGTTGGCCAGTGCTTGTGCAAGGAATTGTCTAGAGTGGGTAAAACATTCACTGCGGATGCCACACTGACTTATTAGCCACTGTCTGGATATCTAATATTGGCCACGGTGCGGGGATCTAGAGTACATGCGGCAAAAAAGAGAGTGACTGCAAGCAGTGTAGGCTTTTTGGACATTTGGTCATAAATTGAAGTGAATACAACGCTCGAATTTGCCGGGACCACGCGTTGCGAAATTCGAGCAGCAGAGGTTTCGCAACTGTCCCGAGGCGCTGCATGGTTACTAGTGACACTCGATCAGGGAACAAACAAAAAAGGCAAAATCTGGGGGGGCATCGTCTGTGTTCCAGTTGCATGCGAGTTCCTGACTGATTTTCCCAATAGGGTTAATATGTGGAAGAGTGTCACTATGCTCTGGGTACTTGAAAACACGGCTGTCAATAGATGCTTTGATCAGGCATGTTTGGTATCCTGTAGTGTCATCAAGCTTCCAGTCGTGCGCAGCAGCAACGGCGACATTACCTTCATTGTCAATAAACATACAACCATGGAGTTCAGGATAAGAACTAGCTGCCGTATGTATATTGCAGGAGGCTTGTTCGACAAACCGAGACAAAAAGCAAACAATGCACTGGTCATATAGGAATGTGCCAATAAATCGATGGCAAATCAGATATTGTCCTTTAGGTCCATAAGGAACAGCAAACCAGATGCAGTTGGGGTTGGTGCAGTGGAACGGGATAGGTGCAGCCGTAAACACCACAGGGTGAGGCAGTTGCTGCCATGGGATGTCAACCCGGGTATGACAATTCCACGCAGCTGTGTCAAGGTGAAAAGTACGCGAGCGTGGAAATTGAACACAGTAGACCGTCCATTTGGCAGGGGCGTCCCCGAAGGTAGCAATATGTGCTTGATCTTCCCAGTCAGCAATATGAACAAAATGAACAGAAACTTGCTCATGATGTAATAAGGAGTACAACCAAAGCAAAATTTGTGCCATGGTGGAGGTGCACTGTCCAGCAGATTTAAGTTTGTGGGAGATCCATTCCTTGGCCTGTGGACAATGGCGTTCAACTACAGCATCATAATTATGACCAAAGAAGAATTGCAGCAGATCTTCTGCTCTTCCAATTCCTGCTCCGAAAAACCTCATTCCTACGAGGATGCTTTGCATTTGTTTTCCCTGAAGGAGTTGAATTGCAGTTGGCGAAAGCTGCGATGGTGGTCTGTTGTCCATGACGCCTAGGTCGGCAGGGTGAATCTTACAGGTAGTAGGCAGCAGTTGCTTAGGAAATACAGTTGGCATGACTGGGGTCAAGGGACCTTCGAGTGCATGAATTGGAAGTTCCGGCATTGGGTCAAGGCCAATTTGCTTGGAGGAGAAATCACGGATACGTTGTTCTCGTGCCAGGGTTTGTACTTGTTCACGTAGGGCTTGATATTGAGCTCGAGCTTGTTTTGGGTGAACGACTCCGGACCATGCATGCTTGGTTGCTGTTTCAGCAGGTTCGGTAAGCCAGTCGCGTAGACGCTCAGGGTGTCCTACGGCTGCCTGAATATATTCTGGATGAAAGCTATTGCCGCAATAGTTTCTAACTGTAAACTCAGTGAGCAGCGAGCGATGAGCCTGTACTCTGTCAAAATGGTTGTGTAATCCAGCTAGTTTTTCGACCTCTTCGCAGAGCAAGATTCTCATGGGTGCTTTGATGTGGGGATGATGGAATATTGGCAGGATAGCACGGACAAGCCGGTCTCTATCAATGGTGCTCACATTTTTTTGTCGGAGAGACTGCAGGAATCGATTCCATGCACGCAGATAATGTGGCGGCAGAGATTTCTCAAAGTCAAGGGCAGGGATTATATCACTGGAATGCATTTTGGCTTTGAGTTGAAATTGAGCTTTATCTCCCCAGAAAAGGTAGTCCCATATAAGAGAAATTGGTTGATATGCCGTCCAAGATAGCTGATACACATTGTATCCCAGGACTGATCTAACTCGTAGGAGTGGCCCAAAAGGAATCGGATGACCATTAAAGTCTACTAAAGGCCCTTCTATGTCACTCGGTTCCAGGACAACCGTCTTAGAGACTTTGACACAGTCTTGGTAGTTGCGAAAGTAAAATCTGTTACGTCTTATGCCATGTGTATTCTTGGGGTCAACGCGGAAGCTATCGGGAGTCGAATCAGGGTTAAGTCCAAGGGCACGTAGGATTGCTTTGCGATGGATGTCAAGCATTGCACCTGCATTCTCAAGCAGAAAGCGGATGTGCTCCAGAGGATAGTTCATTTGCACAAGCCACAGGATTACGTGGACATAGTAGAAAAGGGAGCTACAATGGCCAGTGAGTCCGAGGAGTCCTTTCAGGGGGCCGGCTGGGGTAAGATCCTGGCAGGGTGAGCCAGCGATTACAAACCAACGGCACTGTGGCCCAGCTAATGCAAATGCTTCCTTAAGTATTCGACATTGGTTGCGAAGAAGCTGCCGCACATCGTCAGCATAGAGCGTGTAAGTGTCCTTGCTGGATTGGGTCCATTCACCATCAGTGCGAAGAGCAAATTGTTCACCAACGAGTTGTCTGAGGATGGGGTCACATTCTGCAACAATGATGATGCGCGGGGCACATCCGATAGCTTTAGTGATGGCCGGAATAGCTGAGCCTACACCGTCAAAAAGGCTAATGATAGCGTATGGGTGAACTTTGGAATACTTAGCCCTTTTGGGAGGGGATGCATCTTTCTCCTTCGCAAAGGAACTATGGGAAGCACCACTTTCACCACTGACTGGAGGGCGGAGACTATCAGCATAGCTACAGGATGGGTTTACATTGTTGCAATTATCATTGGGGCGCGACCGGACAGCCTCCGCTGGTGCATGCTCATGCGTTGGACACTGGGCACTTGCGTTAATATTGACTGGTGTCAAAGCCTCAGTTTCATGAGGGTGAGGGACAGCAACAAGCTCTTTACTGCCAAGGTCTGCATGGGATAATGTACCGTTATCGTTTTGAGGGGTGTCCGTCAGACCAACTGTGGGTGCCCCACAGTGGCTTTCTGACGTACCACCCGCGATGTCGTTGTTCTGGTCAGCATGTGGAATGGGTGTACCATCGTGAGGAAAAGGCGGACCAAGTCCAACCATGGGTACCCCATGGTGGCTGCAATGATCATTGCCGGCCGGCTCATTTTGCAGAGGGAGAGACGTGTGTTCGGTTCCGGGTGGGTAACCAACCACGGGTACCCCGTGTTGATCACCCGCCCCACTGTGTGCAGGGTGAGTGTGTTTCGGGGTGTCGGCAGGATGAGGGCTCTCACTTGGTGGTGGGGGGTCAATTGGCTTGCTATCCAATGCTTCAGTTAACTTATCCGAAGTACTGTTATTTCCCCATTTCTTTCTTGAAAGGCTGGGGACCTGATATCGTTTGGCACTGATGCCGAGGATATTCTTGGGTTTTAACTTTGGTTTTTTGGGACGATGAGACTGCTTGGCACACTGAAGTGTGGCAGGTGCAATGGCTTTGTACTGTGGAGGTTGGAAAGAATAAGGCTGATGATCATGTCGACGGAAGACAAAACCCCATACAAAGGAGGTTGCTTTCAGTTGTTCGACCGGGATCCATGCATGGCCTCGGAGGTTGTCATAAACGAGAACCTGTCCTTCGTTCCACCGCTCAATGATAAGGAAATGGTGTGACGACTTTCCTTGAACAATAATGATACCAGTGACTATGAAAGATTGAGAAACAGGATTGGCACTCAGGGTAGGAACATTGAAGAGCTGTCCAAGGAGGTTTAAGGCCTTGGTGGCAATTGGCAGTTGCTCAATGGGGCTTGTAATTTTGAGGGTGAAAATCAAACAACCTTCAATTTCTTCATTGTTTTGTTGGTCCTGATTGTAACAGTCACTGACGTGAGAAAAACCAACATCCTCTCTGTCAAGTGCAAGGCGCGGAGCCCGATCTGCAATCATTTGTGGAAGATCAATGGTGTCATTCTCCAGGTTAATACTCAACATTGTATCAAAAAGAGCGGCTGAAACCTGGCCCGATGCGTTACATGAAAGGCAGTTCACATGAAATTGCGCAAAGAAGAGTTTGCTATGGTCTGGAAATAAGTCATCACAGGCTGCAATGATAGCGGTGTCAAGGTCAGAAACTTGCCCAGGCGGAAAGGCATTCACGTTCAGGTAGCTGGCAAAAGCAGCGCAGACTTCTCCAATGCTTACTCGTCTTCCTTGCACAGTAGCAGTCTGGTCAGCCCATGTCCATCCGTTGCCGATAGCACATAGGACTAATTCTCTGATGTGGCCATGAAACATGTTATCATTCCAAGGTGCATGGGTGAGGACACGAAGTGCAGTAACCGCATAGCACATGTAGCTTGGGGATTTAATGAGATAACACGTTGCAAGCTTGGCAAAGTAGTCGCAATCAGCATGGGAAAATGAGCTGGGCCATCCAGTGATGATTTCTCTATTGGAAATAAGGAGACTACTGCTTTGTTCACTGCCACATAGAATGTTGTCAATAGGGCTATGTGAGGCTTTGACAAAGATTACATCATCGCCAGGAGCATGTGTGTTAGCATTGTCATCCAGTGGCTGATAGGCGGCATTTTGTGCTAAGAGGTCTAGGACCGTTTCGGGTGGCTGATTAGGTACACTCCTGTGTTCATCTTTGCTGCGGCTCGTCTGCTTGCTGGTCTGCCGACTTTTTTGTGTTGGTAAGCCAACTTTTAAGGTAAGATTGTCAGAATGTTCTTGTTGCTTAGGCGTTGAGTCATTGGCGATACACGCAGGAGGGTTGAGTGGTCCTGTGGCCTGAGGCATGGAGTGGGTGCAAGTGGGTCTGTGGGTAGCATCATTTCGCTGAGAGGGGCAGTCCAGTAGTAAGGGTTGTACAGTGGCTTTGGGGACAAAATGGGTCTGGGCAGTAGATTGAGAAGTGTCACACAACCGTGAGTACCCCACGTTGGCGACATCTTCGTGATCAGTGGGCGTACCTGTGTTGTGGTGCAAGTGTTTCACCTTGGGGGAACTGAGGTTGTTCGTAATGCCATCCTGGGCATGTTGTCCTGGTTCGCGAGGGTGATTCTGATCGAGGTTGGCCATGGCAAGGTTGTTGTCAGAGGCGAGGGGGTTATGACCATGGAGGGTATTATCATGTTGTTGCGATTCTTTGTCAGAACTATGAGTGTTGTCGTCAACCGGATCAAGAGCTGTTGCAACACATTCCATGGGCACATCTTCACAGTGTTCGCCGGTACCTGCCTGAAGGTGCGTTTCCGGGGGTTCTGGGTGTTTGCTGCTATTGGTTGGCGCAGGCTGCATTTCAATATCGCCCTCAGGAGGTGTGTTGGGAGGTCCTCTACACTGCCTGGATTTGTAAGGTGGGCGATAAGCTGGTCTGTTCCCTGTTGGTGTTGGACTCGACTGTCCGTGGGAGGGCACACTCTTAGTGCTGTTCATTCCATGGCCGTTTGGAAAATGAGCAGTCGGTGTGGCATTAGCATACTGCTCCTTCAATCCAGCATGGGTAGTGCCAACATCAGGGGTTCTTTGTGATGGTGCGATACAGGCATATGCTTCTCGAAGGTGACAACATTGCGTTTTATCGACGACCTGCGATATTGAAATTCCGGGTGGGAGTGTGACAAAAATTGAGGAGGGTTCAAAAGTACGTATGATCAATTCATCGTAGTATCGTACCTTCCATTCATCACGCTCGAGGTGGATGGATTTCAAATGAAAACACTGTTCTGGACCAAGTACGATATGATAAAAAAGCCACTTCTGGTGGTCCCTATGCTTGATAAATTCATGATGAAGTAGATCAATCTTAACAGTGTCAGGATTCGTCACAAAGGATTCCTGGATGAAAGAGTTGTCACAAAAGTTAACTTTTTGTAAGCATTCCATCAAGGGCATATGCAACTCTTTAGGCGAGAAAAACCACGCAGGCGGTTGGGACGCAATGGCAATGATATTGGTGAAGTCCTGCATAGAGTCAATGACAGTGGTACGCAAATCATAATATCTTTTGGCTGACTGTTTCTTGTTTGGTTCAAAAGAAAGATGACTGATTCTGCCTTCTTTAGGGATCATTTGTTGAGCAATGACTTTATTCCAGTGATCCCGTCTGGTTTCGACTTCAGTAAGGGAGACATCAGCACGAAAATCTTCTGCAGAGGGGCACTGGTGCTGAATAACAACTTGGCCAGAGTCACAGTCCAGTGAAAGAGGTAGAGAGTCTTCATGTTTAATCTCGATGTCAAAACAGAGACACTTTTGCTGCGACCTGTCAACCTGGCACCAACGAGTGGAGAAATTGACAGCCCCCACCTTTTGTTTTAGTAATTGTACTAGAGATGATTGGTCTGATTGGTCGAGTTGATCCTCCGTACATATTGATGAGGGAATTTCAGCCCATAAAATCTGTGCAGGTGCGTACTGAAAGGAACCAATCTTGCCAAATTTGACTTGAAAATGATTATAATCATGGGCGGTCTGTGTGCAATGTGGTTCTGATCGCAGCATGTGGACAGTGAAAGCACCCTGTTTAGGCCCAATCGGTAAATGAACGTCAAATGGAAGAAGAGCTAAGTGAAGATTAATGACCAGTGACGGCGGTCCAAAGATGGCAAGTCTGCTGTAATTCATGAAATGGTACCTCACTTTAAGGTTGGCTAGTTGGACAAGAATCTCATTAAGCACGGTGTTCGGAAAAGCCTTCAAATCCAATACTGACATAGTGATTCCATGTGGAAAATGCTTTTGGAATTCTGAGTCATTCCATGGAAAGAAATGCTTAACCTGACACTCTGCAAGTCCATGCGACCAAGCGGCATCAACAGTTGGCTGAAGGATCTTCTCAACAAGCTCGATGTCTGCCAGGCAATCATTGGCAATTTGGACAGTGAGTGAGGTAACATCAATCTTATCTGATATGCGATGGCATCCATTGGGTCTTCTGAAGTCAATGTAGTTAACTGCAGAAAGGCTCTGAAGTTCACTGATCGTCTGGTGTCGTTCAACAACAGTTCTGGGAAAGACATACTCCAGCGTTCTGCAGGGTCGAGACCAAGAAACATGGCAGTGTTCGGCATACGGTTCAACCTGGCATGCAATGAGATATTTCTCTTGGTTATTTGCGGAGCAAAAGGTAACTCCAAGATTTTGCATGAAGCCTACATGCTGAACTTTATCATTGAGAAGGTTGTATAGCCATGCAGAAGCTTCAAATTCGCTGGTACTGCTTGAACAAGTGAAGACAAAATGAACAGAGATATCTTTGTTAAGGCATATGTCTATGAATTTCTGAAGGACATAAGCTTTGGGGAGCAATAGGCAGAGGCCGACTCCTGTATCACTGTGATCAAAGGCTTCTTCATAAGTGATCACCGTGCCTGAATATCTGTTCGAATCAATATCACTGGGACAGTTCGCAACAAAAAGATGTTCTTTCCCAAGACTTGACACCAGCTCAATGGCATGCTGTTCAATAGTGTCATGAGGGTTGCAGTTCATGTTGTCGACTATAACCCAGAGTACCCCTGGGTACAGTGACTACACAGAGGCAGGCCAGAGGGGCAACCTGGGCGAAGCAAGACGATAACAAGAACAATAAAGACTACACTGAGTACCCCAGTGAGCCTTGTGAATAAAGCCAACAAGATCACAAGTAAAAGAACTACACTGGGTACCCCAGGAGTCCTTAAACAAGTGGGGTTCAAAACAGGTGTGTTCAACGGACACAATGCAAGTAAGCCAAAAACGAGAAGGTAGATCTTAAACAAACAAAACTAAGATAAACCCCCCCCCTCCCAAATTATCTTCTAAACAAAACAGGTTGACGGGCACGTTTGTGCTCTTCCTACGGCAGTACTACCCTAGCCCCTTTATACTGGTGCCCCCAAAATTAACTCACGCAAATCACCCAAGATGGATGTTTGCCCCTTGAGTTAAAATCAGGTTACCCAGTCCCACGGGGTTTGAGCCGATACGGCCTTGAGCCAAAGGCTACGGGTCATGCCGTGAAGGCTGCTCTTTGTGATCTCGGGGATCCTGGCTGGGGGGATCCCTGGTTTCCGCATTGAGCTTTGTTGCTTCCTGCACCCTCTGAAGTGGCCCATGGTGATTTTGTGGTTGTTCCTGCTGTTGTTTTGTTTTATGGGCCTGCGTCAACATGGCACATAAGTTGTCATCTGCATGCGCCTAGATGATACTAAGCTATCACCTCTTGCCTCAATAGATTTTTTTCACCCATAAACTGGAACTGTCACGTCACTGCTTTGTGGTTGTGTGGTTGTTTGTTTTTTGTGTGTGTTGTTTTTGTTTGGTTTTGTTTTTGGGTGTTGTTGTTGCTTTTGTTTTTATGCTTCGTTTCTTGTTCTCTGATGAATGTGACAAGGGAATAGGACTATGTATCGGTCCTCTACCAGTTTACTTTTGCGGCCACTACAGCTTCGGCCCCTGCGTGAATTAATTAATTAATCCCACATGCAACATGCTTGGAAACATGTTGAACGACCTGGCGGAAGCCATACGGCGTTGGACGGAAAAAAAGGATGAAGGGACTGTCAGGCAGCGTGGAAGACGGCAGGTTTGTGATAGCGGCTACTGCACGGGAAATGTCACCATCTTGAACTTCATAAGAGGGGGAAGATTTCTGTCCAATGGCCGGCTCGGAGTTAGCCCAAAGTTGCCGCAGTGTGTATCCTGTCTTCGGTTCCATGTACCTTCTGTTCCATACTGCGTTGTGAGACCATTGGGGTGCGGTATGGTTTATTTCGACTGAATCTCTTTTCATGTCATATTCTTTTAACATGTCATCAAGTTCTTGTAGGGTTGCAGATCGATGAATACAACATTGCCTAACGGCACCATCGATGTGTGTTGGCCATCCCACTGGCATGTGGGAGTCTTCCAGAAGCCCATCACCATTTTGTTCGATGATTGTGCCTGCATTGGGACATCAATTGTTGCCTTGAGGCTACCTGCGCTCGTTTGCATTTCCATGTATCTGGTGCGAGCAAGCCATGTGAGACCAGTAATGCTAGTTTTTTCCGTCCAACGTCTTCGTGGCTTCCGCCAGGTCGTTCAAGTGAGGCCAGCACCTCTTCTTTAATAACTAGTTTAAGGCCATGTAGCGGTTGGAGCTGCCCTTGAGGCGAGAAGTGATAGCTTGCTATCATCTCGGCGCATGCAGATGACAACTTATGTGCCATGTTGACGCAGGCCCATAAAACAAAACAACAGCAGGAACAACCACAAATCACCATGGGCCACTTCAGAGGGTGCAGGAAGCAACAAAGCTCAATGCGGAAACCAGGGATCTCCCCAGCCAGGATCCCCGAGATCACAACGAGCAGCCTACACGGCATGACATAACACCCTGACACTTTCAAGCAAACACCGACAACGCCGGGTCACAACAAAGTGGTGAGAAAACTACCGCAGTGAAACAGGAAAGTGAAACGTGATCTAAGGTGAAAAGGACGGCGCGGTGACAGCACTGAGGTACCCTCAGAGTCCGCTCAGTACTGCTTTTCCAATCATCATATTGCATCGAAAATGTGAGTAGCACCACAATGCTGGTGCTCTTGCAATGCATCATCGTGATATGGGAAATTGTACCCATATATGGGAGCTGTAGTGCACACTGGCGGTATATACCGCTTTCAAAACTGGATCCAATGCGATCGAGATGGCGAAGGGCGAGCTCGACAGCATGGATGCGAGCGAAGCCCCAAACAGCAGTCTTGCTTTTCCACACACAGACATAGGTTCTGGCACTGACAAGGCTCTGGTACTTCTCGAGAGGGGCCTAGACCTCAAACAGAACAGATTTGTTTCACCCTATCTGGAACCTGTCACGTCACGGTTTTGTGGCCTTGTGGTTGTTTGTTTTTTGTGTGGGTTGTTTTGTGTTGTTTGCTTTTTGGTTCTTTGTGTTTCGATTCTTTTTCTTTGGAACGTGACAAAGGAATAGGACTATGTATCGGTCCTCTACCAGCTGACTTTTGCGGCCCTACAGCTTGGCCCCTGCGTAAATTAATTAATTAATCTCACATGCAACAGGCTTGGAAACATGTTGAACGACCTGGCGGAAGCCATACGGCGTTGGACGGAAAAAAATGACATGTGTTTCACAGTTTCTCCCCCACATCTGACGTACCTGCCGGTATTGGAGTCCATTGTCGCCCCAAGGAGATCGGTCAGTTCTTGAATGTGGCCGTTCGATGCACGCAGCATTGTGTAACTGCTCCATCTAGGTGCAACTGACGTCAAGAATCGTCCAACTGACCGTCGGTTTACAATCAGGAAGGAACCTATTCTACTCCTCGAACAGTCCAACTTGGAGCCCAAGATGAGATTGCAGCCAGAGGAACAAAACCTTTCAGTGCAGTGTCGTCACTGAGAATCGAACTTTTTTTTAGAAACTAATTACAGAGTAAGACGCGTCCTTATGTTCCTGTAACCGCTCACGGACTACACCCATGCTTCGTGGCAACTACCAGAATGTTTGAAGCTGGCCGATCTGTTCGAGGACAGAGAAAGCACGCCTGAGAGGACTCTGAGATGGCTTCCGTTGTGTACATTAGCGTTTAGCAACCTTGTTGCTGATTTTTACAGTTGCTTAGTTTCTCACCCTTATTAATTTGTTTAGGCCACAGAGTTTGTGCATATTTCGGAGACACGGTGGCTTAACCCTATTGTGTCGGAGGCAATCCTCATGGATTTGTGTGGTTTTTAGTTGGTGTGGCTCCGGTCCGGCCGGTTTTGTGTTGTTTCGCTGTTTTCTCTACTGGCAAAACGCAAATCTGGCCGGGGGATTTGCATGTCGTCGCTGTTGCCGTGTTTCTTCTCGTTGTGTTGGTTTTTCCATGATTTGCCTCGTTGGTGAAGCCAAAGTGTTTCATACTTTTTGCAAACTTTTCCACCGCTTCTCTCACTGTCAGAACCGGATCGGCCGCAACAGAGGAAGAAAAAAACTGAGAATCGAACTTTTTTCCCGTCTAACGCCTCACAACTCTCGCCATCACCGAATCTCACCGAGAGTCCATGTTTATCTGGTCAGGGTGACGAACATCCAAACCACGTGCTCTATCGGACTCATCGCCTTCAGCTCGATTTTCTCGTGGCACCTCTGAGTTCTCTTGCATAATTCCGAACGTGAGCCACTTGTCGCCAATCTGACGATGATGTCATGGGACGTCCAAGCTAGTGTTCTCAGTTGCTTCTTTCAAGGTGTTTCAAACGGTTCTTTCTGCAGTTCTGCGTCAGAGAAGTTCTTCAACCATCCAGCCGGTTGCAAAAATTTGTTTCTTCCAACTCTTCTGCACTGAGGTTTGCAAGTGTCACTCTTGATTTGATTAGCCTGCATTTGGAGGCCCACATGACAAGACCGTTTTTCCAACCCAAATCAAGCCCCATTTCCAGGCCCATGAAACCATGAGAAGTCAAAGCCACATCGCAAATTGCGCCTCGTGTTGTTCAAAAAGCTCCGCTGCTGATACGCAGTAGAAAATACCTGATATGTGTGTGCGAGGGTGTAGTGTTGCGTCAATGTGATTTAATCAGTCTCTTGGTGAATGCTTGAAGTGTTTCTTCCTGTTGCGGAGTTTGTGGGTTTTGCGCAGGTGGCCGGCTTCCATTTGAATGATTGTATAGAATACTTTACTGCCCCTTGTTGGCCCCCTTTTTCCCCTCTGGACTCCTACCGAAGTTTTCAGCCCAGAAAAAGCATGAATCATGATCTTTTCAGTCAATCCCGTTATTGTTAATAGTATAAATTTAAAACGGGATGGGGTAGGAATCTGCTTAGGAAAAGATGTGGGAAGGTGAAGTGTTGAAGGCTTTCTTACTCCGCTATCGTTTCGATACCGTGTAAATTACATTGGGTAATTGGAGTAAAGCATAGCACGGAGTAGCGGAGTAGCGCGGGGCAGCGAACGATTGGTGAATGTTGCCTGGGTGGTGTTGCGTCGTAAATCGCCACATTGGAGCTACTCAAAGACCGCCGTGGCATCATCTGGAGTGCCGATCGCGCAATGGCAGTGTATTTCTCCCTGTCGTAAGGTATTTTCTTAATGTACGCTTTCAGGTTCCATTTTTGGGGCCGGAAAGTCAATTGAAATCAGGCTTCGCATGTGCAGGCCTCCTCTGTATGAAAAAAGAACAGATCGAAGGTGTGGTTATGACATAGCTTTCTCCAATAGAATGCGGGGGACAGAGATATTCACCCCGCTTCGCGTGGGGTGGCCGCCCACACCGCAGGTTTATTTCGGTTCGTCAGAGGGGCTATCGTGAACATTGGATTAAGTGGACCGAAAATATGTTTTTTGCCGCATGATCTTGAAAAATGCGTGGAACCGAAGAGATCGTCCATCGCCACACAGCTAGAGAGATTTGTTTGCATCGGTTTTTTCATGGACTGCGAGTGGCCTTAAATCGATCCAAAAGAATTGTATAAAACTGTGGTCAAATCTGTTCAATTTTGTGAGGTGTTGTGACTGACCCCTGGAGAATCTTGGGTTCAGGACTGAAATTGGGAATAGGATAGCAGGAACATGGCCATGGATGCATTGACTTTTGGGAAGCACAAGCAGGGGCTCCTCCGGCCTGTTATTTAACTGCATTGCAGTTAGCATTGCAGGTAACATGTTCATTTTTTGGTGGCGAAAGTGATGTCATCTACTCAGTGTGTGCATTGTCGTGCACCCGTTGTGTTATTGCAGGTAACATGTTCATTTTTGGTGGCGAAAGTGATGTCATCTACTCAGTGTGTGCATTGTCGTGCACCCAGTGTGTTTGGCATTTAAGCTGTGCTGTTATGGTACTGAAAGTGATGACATCGATTCAGCTCGCAATGTCTCGTGCCAGGCCGAGCATGGTGAAGTGCCCCCGTGTGTTGCGGTGTGCCCATTGTGTGTTGCACTTGACATGTGCAAGTTTGCGCGGGAGAGCGATGACATCTTCGCAGTGTCTGTACTGGTTCGTGCAAAGCTAGCATGTTGAAGTGAGACGTGACATGCGCAGGTTCGGTGGCGAAAGAGATGACATCTACTCAGTGTGGGCAATGTTGTGTGCGAAATCTAGCAGTTGAAGGGGCGCCGTGTTGTGCACTGTGTACATTGTGTTTTGCATTTAATGTTGGTTCCTGATTAGTGTGTGCCCCCCCCCAGTAATTGTAGTCCTTATTGTACTTGTAGTATTTGTAGTACTTGTAGTACTTGTAGTACTTGTAGTACTTGTAGTACTTGTAGTACTTGTAGTGCTTGTAGTGCTTGTCGTACTTGTAGTACTTGTAGTACTTGTAGTACTTGTAGTACTTGTAGTAATGGAGCCTCTCCTGGTCCAGGGCCTTCGGAAAGTGTGGAAAAGCTGTTCTTTAATAAGGGTTTAATAAGGGATTGGCTCCTTTGGGAAAGGCTTGGAGTTTGAATGTGGCAATTGCCTTTGGAAAAAGCTTGCTTCTCTTCTGGGCTTCCAGGGGCTGCTCTGGCACAGCTTGCTGCAATAGTGAACCCAGCAAACAAACCGACTAAAGTGAAATGGAGCCTCTCCTGGTCCAGGGCCTTGGAAAATTGTGGAAAAGCTGTTCTTTAATAAGGGTTTAATAAGGGATTGGCTCCTTTGGGAAAGGCTTGGAGTTTGAATTTGGCAATTGCCTTTGGAAAAGGCTTGCTTCCCTTCTGGGCTTCCAGGGGCTGCTCTGGCACAGCTTGCTGCAATAGTGAACCCAGCAAACAAACCTACTAAAGTGAAATGGAGCCTCTCCTGGCCCAGGGCCTTGGAAAATTGTGGAAAAGCTGTTCTTTAATAAAGGTTTAATAAGGGATTGGCTCCTTTGGGAAAGGCTTGGGGTTTGAATTTGGCAATTGCCTTTGGAAAAGGCTTGCTTCTCTTCTGGGCTTCCAGGAGCTGTTCTGGCACAGCTTGCTGTTGTGAACCCAGCAAACAAACCGACTAAAGTGAAATGAAGCCTCTCCTGGTCCAGGGCCTTGGGAAATTGTGGAAGAGCTGTTCTTTAATAAGGGTTTAATAAGGGATTGGCTCCTTTGGGAAAGGCTTGGAGTTTGAGTTTGGCAGTTGCTTTTGGAAAAGGCTTGCTTCTCTTCTGGGCTTCCAGGAGCTGCTCTGGCACAGCTTGCTGCAATAGTGAACCCAGGAAAGAAACCTACTAAAGTGAAATGGAGTCTCTCCTGGTCCAGGGCCTTGGAAAATTGTGGAAAAGCTGTTCTTTAATAAGGGTTTAATAAGGGATTGGTTCTTTTGGGAAAGGCTTGGAGTTTGAATTTGGCAATTTTGGAAATGGCTTGCTTCCCTTCTGGGCTTCCAGGGGCTGCTCTGGCACAGCTAGCTGCAATAGTGAACCCAGCAAACAAATCTATTCAGATAGAGATGCATTCACAGGCTCAGATAGGGAGATGAACAAAACTTGACTGAGCTACAGCGTTTTTGAGAAAAAATTGCCTTTCAGCAATTACAGCTTTTTTTCAAAAAAATGGCTCTCCCAATTTTGTTTGGCTACAAAAGCAAACCCTCCAAACAATACATGAGTTTCAGAATAATTTGTAAAAAATTGCCACAATAGCGATCCTAGCTACTAATCAGGAGCCAACATGAAGTGATGACATCTACTTAGTGTGCGCACTGCTGCGTGCAATTTCAGTATGTTGAGCTGGGGCTGTGTTTGGTGGTGTGCCCAGGTTGGTTTGTTCAGCTGGGGTGGACTTCATGTGGGCTCGGGTTGACCTAACTCGCGCCAAGTAGCTAGGTGTTGGGGTTATTGGATATTGGCGGGCTGAGGCTAGTGGAAGTCTGGAAAAGTTGGATAGAGCAGGCCTGGGGCGTCAGTTCCCTTCCAGTTGGGGCCGGAAGTGTTGGAGTAGAAAAGGCCAGCCAGTGTAGAGGAGTCTAGAAGGTCAAGGCCTTGTTGGTTTCTCAGAGTTGATGCACGAGGGATTGTCACCGCTTGACTGCTTGGATGGAGTGCGGTTCAAGGTTTCAGCTGTGAATTGTAGTGATGGGGAAGTGGAATCGCACCCCGGCCATCGCGAAGAAGCGATCTGGCCCAAGTGGCATCGGGTTTAGCCCGCAGAAAAGGAGTGGCGGTGGTGCCAAGGTGATTTGCTGCCGTTATTCGGATGTAGCCAACGTGTTTTCAGATCGTGGTGGCAGAGGCATCCTGCAGGATTCGGATCCGACTGCGAAGCTGTTCGGCTTTTTCTTTGTCCCTGGAGAGACCCAGCCGTTGTTGTACAAGTTCACGGAATGTTTGCGTCAGTTCATGGAGGAGCAAGGAGACAATTTGGATAACTTCTGTGAGGCCAACTCGATGAAGCTGGTAACATCGAACGGATGGGATCCAATGCGGTTGGGTATGGTGAACTTTTCAAGAGCTGCCTACATTGCTGTCTCCGAAGACCAGATTGGGCCGGTTGTGAAAAACATGATTTTGTTCTTTGATGACTTCCTTCGTTGGCGTTTCTCCAAGGTGACTGCAAAGGTGAAGCTTGTGGAATGGATCTTGCCCTCCAATGTGGAGGTGTCCTTGGAAGAGTTGGAGTGCCCAGGTGTGTCAGTGTCACGTGGAGACTATGCGGTGAAGAGTGCGCTGCTTGGAAACCTTCATGGTTTTGAGGGCCCTGCTGGCCCGAAGCACCTGGTTCTCGTGGTGGAGTTCGTGCAGGAGCAGATTGCTTTGACTCTGCATGGTGATGGCTACCCGCATCGTAGCCTGTTACAGCCTTTCCAGCAGATTCGGGAGCGCACTGATGGGTCCAAAGAGTACAGCTACAGTACAGGTTTGATTGACTACTCCGACGCGATCGGTCATGAGATCGTTGGCAGTGCAATTCACCATCGCTATGTTCTGATGAAGCCGGCGTTGACTGTGGAAGAGATTCCTTCAGTGGCTGCTGTCAAGTGCTGGAACTCGTTGTGTGAATTGCCCAATTTGCTGGGCGAAGAGATTTCGCTTGCCCAGGCCAGGGTGTTGGAGTTGCTTTGAGCATGTTCAGGAATGTTTTTTTTCTCCCGAGAGCGTCTGAGCGCAGGGTTCTTCCAATAGTGGGGGTCTGTATCTCATCTGCTCATCTTCACATCTGCTCATCTTCACACCTTCTCATCTTCACATCTTCTCTCACATCTTCTCTCACATCTGCTCATCTTCACATCTGCTCATCTTCACATCTTCTCTCACATCTGCTCATCTTCACATCTTCTCTCACATCTTCTCTCATCTGCGCAACTTCATATCTTCTCTCACATCTTCTCTTACATCTGCTCATCTTCACATCTGCTCATCTTCACATCTTCTCGCACATCTTCTCTCACAGCTGCTCATCTTCACATCTGCTCATCTTCACATTTGCTCATCTTCACATCTTCTCTCACATCTTCTCTCACATCTGCTCATCTTCACATCTTCTCTCACATCTGCTCATCTTCACATCTGGTCATCTTCACACCTTCTCTCACACCTTCTCACCTTCACATCTTCTCTCCTTTCTCTCTCCTTTTTCTCTCTCTCGCCTTCTTTATCTTTCTCTGTTTTTAGGCCGAGGGTGGTACCGGCGGTGAGTCACGAAACGTCAACCCTTTCGCACGAAATGAGGGTCGATCGGCAAAAAGTGAGCTAAAAGTGCGATTTGACTTGTCCTGGAGCAACCCTTTCGCAGGAAATGAGGGTCGATCGGCAAAAACGGAGGCAAAATTGCGACTTGACTTGTGCCGGAGGAACCCTTTCGCACGAAATGAGGGTCGAGCGGCAAAAACTGAGGTAAAATTGCGATTTGTCGTGTGCTGGAGCAACCCTTTCGCACGAAATGAGGGTCGATCGGCAAAAACTGAGGTAAAATTGCGATTTTTCGTGTGCTGGGGCAACGCTTTCGCACGAAATGATGGTCGATCGGCAAAAACTGAAATAAAATTGCTGGAAAAGGGGTTTGTGTGTACGAGCGTTTCTGTGTAAAGGTGTTTGTGTGTAAAAGTGTTTGTGTGTACAAGTGCATCTGTGTAAAAGTGTTGTGTGTAAAAGCTTCTGTGTGTAAAAGTCTTTGTGTGTAAACGGGTTTGTGTGTACGAGTGTTTCTGTGTAAGGATGTTTGTGTGTAAAAGTGATTGTATGTAAAATTGCATCTGTTTAAACGTGTTTGTGTGTAAAAGCTTCTGTGTGTAAAAGTGTTTGTGTGTAAAAGTGTTTGTGTGTAGAAGCTTCTGTGTGTACAAGCGTCTGCGTGTAAAAGCGTCTGTGTGTAAAAGTGTTTGTGTGTAAAAGCGCTTGTGTGTAAAGCCGTCTGTGTGTAAAAGCGTCTGTGTGTAAAAGTGTTTCTGCGTAAAAGTGTTTGTGTGTAGAAGCTTCTGTGTGTACAAGCGTCTGCGTGTAAAAGCGTCTGTGTGTAAAAGTGTTTGTGTGTAAAAGCGTTTGTGTGTAAAAGTGCCTGTGTGTAAAAGCGTCTATGTGTAAAAGCTTCTGTGTGTCAAAGCGTTTGTGTGTAAAAGCAGCTCCTGTGTGTAAAAAGGTCTGTGTGTAAAAGTGTCTGTGTGTAAACGTGTCTGTGTGTAAAAGTGTCTGTGTAAAAGCGTCTGTGTGTAAAAGCTTCCGTATGTAAAAGCTTCTGTATGTAAAAGCTTCTGTGTGTAAAAGCTTTGTGTAAAAGCCTCTGTGTAAAAGCTTCTGTGTGTAAAAGCTTCTGTGTGTAAAAGCTTTTGTGTGTAAAAGCGTCTGTGTGTAAAAGCTTCTGTGTGTAAAAGTGTTTGCCATGCAAACTATTGTCTTGCACTTCTCACTATTTTGTCTTGATACTCCTCTTCTCGACTGCCTATAACACATCTTTCATATATTGTTTGTAAAAATGTGTCTCCATACTAACAAGAGAAGACCCTGCTCCTCTACGCTCTCGGGCCATCCGTCGTCTAGTAGCTTTGGAATGATTTTGCAGGTGCAGACGCGTTGGCCGGATGCCACAGCAGTTGCGCTTGGTATTCGTGCTTCTGCATGTGTGGAGGCACGGGCTTAAATTCTGATTGGGTTTGCTTGTTCACCGGCAGTATGTAAGAGGCACCGGGCGACGGAAACACCGTGGAGACGCCAGTAGAGGCGGGGCGGATGCATGTTGGTTTCAAGTGTGGTTGGCTCGCCACGGACGGGTCGGTGTGGTAGAAGCTTGGCCATTGAGAAGCGAAGACGAACGAAAGCTGATGGTGAATAGAATGTTTCAGGTGTATGTGACTAACCATGGAAAGCAGTGGAAAAATGAATGGTTTGGACCGACTTGAGAGTATAACTTGTAAGTGATTGGGTGTTGGAAGGACAATATCATCACAATCTGAGAAAAAAGCAATGTGTTTTTTTTTGCCAGGCAGTGATGGATCCAGCCGGACCAGTTGGTGCATCCGAGGCTAGAAGAGCCGGAGGGGTGGTAGCAGAGTTCAGGGCGTTGAAAGAAAGTGCCGCCAGGCAAGCATGGTGCCAGCAGAAGAATTTGGTGGACCGGAGGCTAGCAGAATGGGAAAGTTGGTATGTGGCCGAGTTCATGGATCTTGAGTAATGTGTTGTCAAGCAGTGAGGCTTGCATCAAAAACCAAAGTCATACCATAAGTCAGAGGTGGTGGAATGTGAAACCATGGTGAGCATTGTAGAAACCGATGCTTTGGATCGACGTTACATTGAAAGCATGTAAGCAAAGAACCGCGCAATCATGTTGTGCTGCCAGGCAGTGATGGCTCCAGGGGGACCAGTTGGTGGATCCGAGGTTAGAAGAGCGGGAAGGTTGGTAGCAGAGTTCATTAAGTTGAAAGCAGTGCCCCCGCCTGGGGGTTTCCCACTACGTGGAAAAACGGTCAGGGTTTCAGGGGTGTTGGAATGTCAAACCATGGAAAGCATTGTAGAAACCAACGCTTTGGATATACTTGAAATTGAAAAGATGTAGGTTATGGTGTACTTGAAGGATAACCATGTCACAGTCCTAGACAAAAAATCTTATTGCTGATGTCTGTTTGTTGAAAGAAGTGAGGCCAGGACAACTTGGGAAGTTGGTAGGAAATGCCTGTGCAGTTTTGCTGCCAGGCAGTGATGGCAGCACCAGATGGTGGACTTGAGGCTAGCAGAGCGGGAAAGTTGGTAGCAGAGTTCATAGATCTGAAATAATGCATCGTCAGGCAGGTATGTTGGAAGGAGGATCAGCAAGCAGAAATGAGGCCAGCAATGTGTGAAAGTTGGTAGCAGATCTTCATGAACGTTGTTTGCTGTGGCAGGCATCGATCGCAGAGCCTGCCAAGAGACGTCGGCTTCTGAAGGCGCCGACAATTGCTGCTGTGTGAAGTGACTGTGGTGTTCCCCGGGCAGGCGACTGAAGTGGTGAGCAGCGATGAAGACGGGAACTAGACGACTGCTCTTCTCCAGCACAGGCATATAAGGAAAGGAAAAAGTGGCTTTGTGAGCGTGTTGTGGTTGGCACCATGCCTTTGTAGCAGAAGTTGGCGTTTGAGGAAGAGCTGGCTCGTCAGTTGTTGCCGTTTGATAGGTTGGTGCTGTACCACATGTATGGCAGTTGTCGGAGTGGAGCTCAGAAGTTCAATGGAGGAAGCGACATACATATATATATATATGATATATATATATATGATATATATATATGATGATTGATATGGTTTAAGTAGCAGCCAATGCAGTGCATGGAGCAAGGAGCAGGTCGGTAAGCGGAGAGCAGCTGTGAGGATTTTTTTTTCGGTGTTTGGACCGACATGAGTTGACTTGCTTTGGGCTTTGAATTGGGAACGTAGAGGAGAAGTTGGGTTTGAGATACTAGACCATACTTCCAGCGGATTTTCGTTGATAATGGTAAGCTACATGCGCGGGTAGTGTTGTTGTGGTTCGAATGGGTGGGGCGTGGCCAGGCCCCAAGCAGGCGTACAATTTGCAGCAAGGCATGTTGCGGAAGCATTTGATGCAGGAAAGGGGTTATGGAAATTTGTTGGACGATTGAGCATGTGAATGCGACAACAGAGAGGAACTGTTACGCCGGGTAAATTTAACGTGACTAAAAAATAAAAACAAAGAAAATTCACGGACCATGTTAACATACCAAAAAGACACTGTCTCCGGTACTTCGTTAACATGAAATAAGGAGGAAAGACAAGTCTGATTTTGCTTTTGTTGTTCTCATTCCCCACCTGCCAGGTGAGGGTTGTTAGATTTTATGTCAGTTGCCTGCTCCTCTCCTCTCCTCCTCATCTCCTTCTCCTCTCCTTCTCCTCCTCGTCGTCCTCCTCCTCGTCGTCCTCCTCGTCCTCCTCGTCCAAAGGCGACCCGCGATCCACAGTGTTCTCTGCCGGACCTCAACCATGACCATCCATGCTCAGTGTTCTCTGCCGGACCTCAACCACGACCATCCACGTCAGTGTGCCCTGCCGGACCTCAACCACGACCATCCCCGCCCAGTGTTCCCTGCCGGACCTCAACCACGACCATCCACGCCCAGTGTTCCCTGCCGGACCTCAACCGCGAGTATCCCCGCCCAGTGTTCCCTGCCGGACTTCAACCACGACCATCCACGCCCAGTGTTCCCTGCCGGACCGCAACCGCGAGTATCCACGCCAAAAGATATGCCACATAGAGTGCCAGAAGATATGCCAGATAGAATGTTAGAAGATATGCCAGATAGAATGCCAGAAGGTATGCCAGATAGAATGCCAGATAGGATGTCAGATAGAATGCCAGAAGATATGCCAGATAAAGTGCCAGAATGTTTGCCAGCAGATTTGCCAGATAATATGCCAGAAGATATGCTAGATAGAATGCCAGATGGAATGCCAGAAGATTTGCCAGATAATATGCCAGAAGATATGCCAGATAGAATGCCAGATGGAATGCCAGAAGATATGCCAGAACATATGCAAGAAGATATGCCAGAAGATATGCCAGAACATCTGCCAGAAGATATGCCAGAACATCTGCCAAAAGATATGCCAGGTAGAATGCCAGAAGATATGCCAGATAGAATGCCAGATCGAATGCCAGAAAATATGTCAGATAGAATGCCAGAAGATTTGCCAGTAACAAAATGTATAAATGTCATGGTGGGGATCACACGAAGTAAAGTAATTTATTTTTCAGTCCTTCCCCAGGAATCCCCAAGAACCTTAAGGTTTTGGAAGGAAATCTAAATTAACATAGCACTTGTCGAATTTTGGCCATTGAACAGTATGTATTCATGGGGAATGCAAAGAGGCAAACAGGTCGTCATTAAGGAACCTTAACATATCCTACCTGCAGCACTCGTTTTTGTGCTCAAAGTTGGGCCTTGCTCATCAGGGAAGGATGAGCGAGGTTCACAAACATGCGTTGTGGATGCTACGCAACCCTGGGTTTGGGGTGGGGTGGGGCATGTTAACGTTCCATGTAATTTGCATGCGCTGTGGATGCTACGCAATCCTGGGGTTGCGGCAGGGTGGGGCATGTTAACGTTCCATGTAATTTGCATGCGCTGTGGATGCTACGCAATCCTGGGGTTGCGGCAGGGTGGGGCATGTTAACGTTCCATGTAATTTGCGTGCGCTGTGGATGCTACGCAAATCGCATGTTAATCATGGGCATTTGTGGGTGGGGTTGGGGCATGTTAACGTTCCATGTAATTTGCATGCGCTGTGGATGCTACGCCAATCTGGGTTGGGGCGGGTGGGGCATGTTAACGTTTATGTAAGTTTGCATGCGTGGTGGGCTAAGCAAAAACTGGGGTGGGGTGGGGTGGGGCACGTTACGTTTCATGTAACTTGCATGCGCTGTGGATGCTACGCAATCCTGGGGTTGGGGTGGGATAGGGCATGTTAACGTTTCATGTAAGTTGCATGCGTTGTGGATGCTACGCAGCGCTGGGGTTGGGGTGGGATAGGGCATGTTAACGTTTCATGTAAGTTGCATGCGTTGTGGATGCTACACAGCGCTGGGGTTGGGGTGGGATAGGGCATGTTAACGTTGCATGTAACTTGCATGCGTTGTGGATGCTACGCAGCCCTGGGGTTGGGGTGGGGTGAGGCATGTTAACGTTCCATGTTAAAATTGCTCTAGTTTACACTCTTTTTGTGTTTCACTGCTCAAGTTTAACCTGGAATAGTATTACATGTTTCATGTTAAAGTCAAGGGTGTCTTCGGCTGAGTAGATCGTAGAAGATGGTAGGTCGGCCACTTGCGCAAAACCCGGAAAGGGGAGTACGGGAAGAAAAAAAGGCGCGGTACTTTAACATGGAACATGGCTGACACACTCACTGTTTGCTTTTTTTAGGCCATGTTAATGTGAAATCAGGGTTTTTGGATTGTTCATGTTTAATTGATCTGGTCTGGAAAGGCCTGCCCAGGTGTCAGGTTAAGCTGAGTTCGATAGGATGTTGGCAGCTTTCAGCATCATCCAGTATATATGACTTCCCCAGGAGTCTTCGATGAACGGGGGCTATGTTAATATCTTGGTTTTTTGTCCTCCGGTGCTACGTTAGATTTCACCGGCGTATTTTGTAGGCGCCGGTACAGGTGGATGTGGAAAACGGTTCTGTTTGCAATTGAACGGTTCATGTCCATGCGGGAAAGCAATTGAGGTAAGTCGGTCCTTTTTGCGTTTAGCTTGGGTTTTGCATGACAGCCTGAAAGTGGCACGTTTAGATCTTGCAGCAACTTCCATGGGTATACCTATGGAAACTATTGTATATATATATATATATAGATGCTGTCCTGACAGGCACTTCTGCAATGATGTTTAGCAACACCTCTTTGAGAATCAAAGATGAATGCCTTATTTTCACGACAACAAAAATTTGTCCCAGTGGGACAAATTAACAAGACCAAAAAAAAAAATCTCTGAAACCACCAAACAACAAACAAACACAAACAGTAAACAGTTTGTTGGTTGTCTCCCTGTTTAACTGGAAACATCGATGATACTTCATGTTCACATGTGTGATTTTTCATTCGTTTGATGTTTTCCGTTTCAAGGGAGGGTGGGTGGGAATTCCACCCTTTTTAAGAGGGCAGCGTTGGCAATGGGCAAAGCAGTGGCGCGTGGCCAAGCGTTGCTTCGGTCTCCTGTGGTTTTTCAACCAGTGGTACCTGTTCCATTTCCGTATCGGCTGTGCATTTTGTCAGTGATTTCAGGTTTTGGCACTGCATTTGTGATTTTCTTCGCCTGGATTTGGACTCTTTAGGAGATCGTCTTTTATGCAACACAGGTCACAACCTCGGCTTCCTGTGTTTAGGCCGCTGGTGCCACATCGACCATTGCAATCTGATTCTACATCTTGCAGTTACATTCTTGCAGGTGGTGGTTCTGCAGTTTTGTTGCAACACAGCATCCTGTCGTATTTGTACACGCCTGGTGCTAGGAATCCAGATATTTTTCATTTGGGTAACACTGCGCCTGCCATTCGTATCATTACAGGTTCCTGGACACAGGTGGACACTCCCAGCGTGTCTTCTCAACGGGCAGAAAATGACTGAGGCCACAGATACGAATCCTGACCTTTTTCCTATGGGAGATTTTGCGGGGTCAGGTTTTGATGTTGGATACCCATATGGTGGTGAACAGTCTGAACCCTTTTTTGATGACGCCAGGGTTGATCCATCTGAAACAGTGGGGGACCAATTGGACGACTGGGATGTTACGGCAGTAAACTTTGCTGGTTCAGTGTTGGACGGTTTGCATGTTTTCACTTCCGGTGATTTTCAAAATGCATTGGACAGAGCATGGCAATCTTTGGAGCCGGCGCCACAGTGGACGATGCCTTGGGAAACGGGCGTGTGGAAACATATTTTTGATGTGTCAGAGCGTTCAAGTAGCTTGACAATGCCTGTTTTGAGTAGACCTGCAGTGGCTCCTCTGCCAGATGTCTTGCCAGTGCAACACCCGGCTTTGAAAAGCAGGCGCATTGCAGCTGAACCTCAGGCCTGGCAACAAGTGGTCATGGCCTCGGATGTGGCGTCATGGCAGGAGCTTCATGAAGCCAAGCTGGACGTGGCTTTGAAACGCTGGTATGACGTGGTGATCATGTTTCCAACGTCATTTATCTTGGTGGCTCAACTGGCTGAATTACCCACCTTGGGTGAGCAAATGTCCATGATGAGAGATGTTTTGAGTGGCAGATCACCTTTGACCTTGTTGAAACGAGTGAACTCCATTACACGGTACATGACATTTCTGCGCAATCACGGGATGACAGCGCCTGGGGTTGAGTCAGACTTGTATGCTTTTCTCAAGGAGCAAAGGTCTGAAGGCGCACCTCAGTCGAGACTTGCAGCTGTGATTGAGTCCATCAGGTTCATGGAGCATGTGTTAGGCCTCAATGGTTTGACAGACCTGCTGTCCAAGCGCTGCTTAGGTGCGGCAAAGCAGACAACAGCTGGGCCAAACCGTCAGGCAGCACCGCTGACAGTTGCAGAGCTGCGGGTACTTCATGACATCCTTGCTTCACCTGATGCAGATGTTTGGGATCGTAACATGGCTGGCGCTTTCCTGGGATGTGTTTATACAAGGTCGAGGTGGTCAGATTTTCAGCACTCGAATGAAATGACAGCAGATCCACACCCTCATTGTCCTGAGTTTGTGGAGTTATCCATTTCAGAGTACAAGACAAAGTATGCAAATGCTTGGAGGGGTGGTTTGCTTACAGCAGTGGCCCCAGCCATCGGTGTGTCGGCAGAGAACTGGGCGCAGAACTGGCTGGTAGTTAGAAACATGTTGCAGGCACCTTTGCATGAGGATTTTCCCATCATGCCAGCACCGAACGCTGCAGGGGAGGCCACCAAAAGGCCCCTTACCACTAAGGAAGTTGCGGAGTGGATCCGTTTGCTTTTGAGGAGAGGTGGCATAGCAATGGGTGAACGCAGAATTTCATCCCATAGTGCCAAAGCCACCATCCTTTCATACTTAGCGAAGTATGGAGCAGAGATATCAGTGCGTGAGATTTTGGGGGCCCATGTTTCCCACTTGCAGTCGGTCATCAGATATTCAAGAGACGCCCTGGCTGAGCCCTTGCGGGTTATGGCACGCATGCTGGCTGACATACGCAGTGGCATTTTTATGCCGGACACCACAAGGTCTGGATACTTTTCAATGAACTTGGACCCAGCCACAGAGGAGATTGACAGTACAGTTATTCTGGTCAGTGATGATGAGGACGTTAAGCATGAGATGGCACAGGTGGAACAAATTGCTGAGTCTGACAGTGAGGACGAAGCTGACACCTGTTCAAGCTCAGATGAAAGTGCAGTGGCATCTGCAAGGTGCAGTCGACCCGTAACCGTGCCAAAGGCGCCGGTGGGCTTCAAGATGTACCAGCACACCAAGAGCCGCATGCTTCACCTCATGGAGTTGGAGCACCATAGGGTGTTCCAGTGTGGAAGGATGGCTGGGGAAAAGCATGAGATTTCCCAGGCCAGCAAACTCCGTTGGGACACCCCTTGCTGTGGCCGATGTTGGCGCACAGCTGGGCACCCGCTCGTGTCTAGGGTCGGATGAATGAGCCAGACAACATGAGCGCTGGACCTTTGCAGCCAAACACTTGGCAACGCAGAGCTATGAGCCTTCTTGTGGAAAAAATTTGACAGGCAGCATCTCCTTGTGCAAATCATTCACCAGTTAGTGTCAACATGAGACACGGTGAGAACGCACACATTGAAAACCACCTGTCAAACATTTCATTCCACTTGTCATACATGTCGGCTCCAGGTGTGCAACATGAAGTGCATGATACGTTTGTTTGGCTCATTTCATCATGCATGTCAGGAACGTCCAGACCTTAACCCAGGCACTCTCAACTTGTTGCAAATTGCATAAGTGAGCATGTCATATAGATACAGAAGTTGATAAACCACACTCCATTCTAAATACACCCTCTTTTGGATCTGACCCAGTTTTTCTTTCACTTTGACAGCTGGTTCATTGTTTCTTTTGTTGTAGGGACCTCAAACGCTACCCGTTGCTGAAACATGGCACTGGTGGAATCAGAGGCCGCTTTTCAAAAGCGTTGTGATGAACTGGAGGACCAGCTCTACACGAAGTGTAAGGCCCAGGACATCACGTCTTTTTCAACTCTGGCATTTTCGTTGGGGTCACCTCAGAACCAAGTCAGTGAAACAGAGCTGTCAGATTTGGCGGGAAAAATTCATGGAGGAGTGGCCACAGTGGGGAACACAGCCAACATAAGGAGACTCCATTTTGAGGCTTGTACATTTCTTATGGCAGATATGAAGTCGCAGGTAACAGCAACTGACCCGTCAGAGCCTGTGCGTAAACTTCCATTTGTTGAAAAGCAGAATCGCCTTGAAATGCAGAAGCGCCGAATCAGTGGGTTGTCGCACCGACCTGAGCAGCAGCCAGCCCACCAGTTGATTGACCAGGTGTACAACTTGATAGAGTCAGGTGCCATCATTTACATTCATCCCTCAAAGTGCCATTCAAGGGAACACGAGATTCAGAATGAGGCAAAACAGAAGACCAAGCAAATCGTTACCCTTGAACAGGGGGCCTTGAAAACAACCACAGCCAATGCCATGACAGACATTGACACTTCCACTGAGTTGAAGGTTTACTTTGCTTTGATGCGACGGCACTTGGCTTTCGAGATGCTTCATTTGCTTTCCTGGGAGTTGTGTCAACTTTGGTTGGACAAGCTCATGACCGTGCTGATCTCAGATGCTCCAGCAAATTTTTCAGCAGTTGGAGTGAGTCAGATTCTCAAAGCTGATCGGGAGATGTTTACATTGCTTGCCATGGAACATACAGATGGTTTGAAAGCATTGCCTGGCAGAGAGCCGCCGTTGGACAAAACGTTCAAGCGCCTGATGCACGACCCACGCATCAATGTTCATTTGATTGCATACCCAAAGCAGCAGCCAGTTGCACCGAAAACCCCAAAGCGTCCTGGTGATGAGCCTGGAGATAAACCAAGTCCTAAAAAGCCAAAAAACCAGCCGCCGAAGCCCGTGCCTCAGATGCCAGCTGAGTTGAAAGGGTTGACAAGTAGGACTGCAGACGGCAAACCCATTTGCTGGCATAGGAACCTTAAGAAAGGGTGCAATAACACAGTCAAGAATGGCCGGTGCAGATTTGGGATGCACGTATGCATGAAGTGTCACAAAACGGGACACGGAGCAGCAGATTGCCCTGGTTGACTAGAAACATCAGATCAACAGGGTGCATGTGAGCCAAGGCCTTGTACAGTGGGCCATCCAATTTTTGCTCAAGATTTTCCAATGTGTCCTATAAAGGATGTCGATCGGCCTGGTCCCATTAGTCAGACGCAGCCTGCCAGCCATCAGTTGCCTGGCGATTCAATGTGCAATAAGGGTACAGGACTGGTCCTTGAGATTTTTGCCGGATCGTGTCGGCTCAGCAAAGCTTGTCGTGGAATTGGCCTACAAGCATTGTCGGTGGATAAAGACTTGAGTAGAGCAGAAAACGCGGCAGTTGCAAAATATGACTTGTGTGATAAGAATCATTTTTCAATACTGGAGGGCTTGGTCAAAGCCGAGAGGCATCGGCTCTTGCATGCGCACTTCGCGCCCAGTTGTGGGACCGCTTCCAAAGCCCGGGAGCGTTTGGTCCCTGGATTGCCTAAAGAGCGCCAACCACGGCCCCTTAGGTCCGAGGAGAAGCCTGATGGCCTTGACAATTTGACTTCAAGTGAAGCTGCAAGGGTGATATCAGCCAACGATTCATATGAAGCCGCAGTGAGGCTCATCTTGCTCTTGGTGGATCTGGGAATTTCGGTCTCAGTAGAGAACCCTAAGAACTCACTTTTCTGGTTGACATCAATGATGCAAAGGCTCTACAAGGCAGTCAAAGGAGGTCATGAGACCATTTTTCACAGTTGCATGCACGGTGGCACCCGAGACAAAGCAACAAAGTTTTGGTCTTTTAACCCTCGCGCCCCAGAAATAAACCTGTTTGCATCATTGGCTCTGGAGTGTGACAGGAGCCATCCACACCAGTCATGGCGGCCTCGGTTTGTTGATGGCCGATGGATTTTTCCAACCAAGGACGAAGCTGCATACCCAGTTCTTCTGTGTGAACGCATGGCAAGCATCCTTTTGCAAGAAGCAACCTGCCGAGGCTTAGCACCAGATGACAGTTTGACACAGCAGCTGCAACACGACAGCGCAGTCGGAAAAAGGCAGTTGTTCACTACACAACCTCGTCAGCAGAAGTTGTGGCCGATTTTGTCTGAGTTTGGTCATTTTCTAGTCATGGCAGTAAGCCTGGAGGATGCTTCAAAATTGCAGTTGGAAAAACTTTGTCCTAAGGGTTCAAAAATAGTGTCACGTCAAATTCAATGGGGGTTTAGGCGGGACGTTTTCATGACCCAAAAGAGTGCCACCATGGTCTCCCATTTGGATGATGGAGAAACCTTCGAACTGGTGAAAGTAGGCGTTCCAAGAGATCCAACCGAGTTCATTGCAGCTGCAGTGGCATTAGGGCATCCACGTTTCTTGCTTGCAAGGGTGAGTAGTGAGGCTGAAGTTGCTGTGCATCATCTTTTGGGGAATGCGGCGAAACTTTCTTTGCTTAGAGCCCGGTTTTTGAAAAAATGGTTGCAAAGGGCAAAAGAGTTGCATGAACATGAGGAGGATTTGCACTCCAAGTTGCCTGCACACTTGCGCAGGGTCCTGGCAGGCAAACGCCTCTTATTGTGGCGTGAAATTTTGCTTGAACTAGGATACCAAGATGCCAAGGTGGTGGACGAAATCATCCGAGGTTTCCCTATGACAGGTTGGACCGAAGAATCAGGAGTTTTTGTGCCTGATGTGCGGCCTCCAGACATGACCGTGGATCAATTGCGGGGCATTGCACTTGGACTGAACCATGCAGTGGTGGAATCGTTGGCACAGGCCGGAGATTCAGAGTTGGATGTCCCGGCTTGGGAAGAAACCCAGGCAGAGATTCAGAATGGGTGACTAGAACCTTGTGAAGTTTCAGATTTGCGTGTGGTGCATGTAGCCAAACGCTTTCCTTTGCAGCAGGGCGGTAAATTGTGGTTGATCGACGATTTTTCAGCAGCTGGAGTTAACCAAACGGTGGGCATGGCCGAAAAACTCAGGGTGGAGTCGGTGGACGAGCTGACGGCCACCATCCTTGTGATGTTGAAAAAATGCGGTGAAAGTGCTCTGCTGAATCTTGTGGGTAGGACGTTTGACTTGAAAAGCGCTTATAAGCAATTTGGGGTCGACGTCGAGCACCAAAAACCTCTCAGGATTGCCCAGCGTCACCCGGGCGGCGGAGTCAAGTTCTTTGCGGTCCAATCGCTACCGTTCGGGGCCACAGCCTCTGTCTCTTCATTCTTGCGCATAGCAGCTTCCATTAAGTTCATTGGCACGGTGGGGCTGCGGCTCATTTGGACCAATTTCTTTGATGATTATACTGCTTTGTGTACCAGGCAGACGGCTCAAGAGGTGACCTTCTGTGTAGAGTCCTTGTTGCGTTTGCTTGGAGTGAAATATGCTGAGACGGGCCCCAAGGCCCCAGACTTTGCGGAGAAGTTCAAAACCCTGGGGTTGGAATTCGACTTGTCTGAAACCGACCATGGGTCTTTTGTCTTAGGTCACACTGACAAAAGACGAGAAGAGCTCCTAGCCACATTGCATGAATTTTTGCAGGTCGAGACGGTAGAGGTGAAAGCGCTGGAGAAACTGCATGGTCGGTTGGTGTGGTTCAGTTCCTATGTTTTTGGCCGAGAGTTGAATACTGCAGTGAGGGTGATTTCGAGATACGCAAGGTTCAAAACCAAAACCATCAACAAGCCCGATGACCTGAACCATGCGTTGAAATTTCTGGCGGAGGAACTGGTCAGAGCCAGACCAGTCCAAGTCTCCCTATCTCATTCCAGCACCTTCTTTGTCTTCACGGATGGAGCGTTTGAACCCACTTCCAATACACCTGCCACTGTTGGTGGCCTACTAGTTGATGAATGGGGAAGGTCATTAGAGTTCTTTGGGTTGCCTGTTCCACAGACCTTGCTGGACCAATTCCTGGAACATTCAGAACATCCAATATATGAGCTTGAGATCCTCCCAGTCCTGGTAGCCATCAGGATATGGGCCAAGTTGTTGGAGAAGAGCCACGTTGTGTTTTACTTAGACAATACTGCAGCACATAGTGCCTTTGTCCGTGCGGAGGGAGCCACCCCAGCGGCAGCCGGCATGGTGCGAGACTTTGTCAAGTATGAGAAGTTGTTAGGTTTGTTACCATGGTTCGGACGAGTCCCGTCCGCTAGCAACCCAGCAGACGACGCATCTAGGCTGAACTTTAACGTGACCTGGCTTACCCAAGCCAAACTTCTCTCAGTGGTTCTTCCTGCACACTTAAGTCAGTGGGGTATATCAACGGGTGTTCCGGAAGCATGCAACCGGAAAGCTTGACCCTACGCAGATAGCATCATCTGCCACCTTCCTGTGACAAAAACATGATTTGTTCGCTACAGGTTGAAACTGCAACCTTTCCTGTCTTTCCCCCGACTGTGCATTCGAAGTGAATCCGCGACAAAAAGAGAGGCAGCATTCCACCGCCACGTTTTCATTTCAGTGATGTCCATTGTTTGTTTGTTTCGATTTGCTTTTGTGATTTATCCGCATGTCCTTGTGCAGTTTGATGATCACGATTTGGAAACACACTTTCGATGGCGCGCGTATCCTCGAGATATTTGTTGTTATATATTATTCTTCTTGATGTTTTATTGTTAGTTTAAATAAATAAACCACATATATGAATATGGATCTATACGTTTGATCCTTCCCCATCGTCTTGTGGTTTGTTAGCGAAAATAAGCAACACCTCTTTGAGAATCAAAGATGAATGCCTTATTTTCACGACAACAAAAATTTGTCCCAGTGGGACAAATTAACAAGACCCAAAAAAAAAACTCTGAAACCACCAAACAACAAACAAACACAAACAGTAAACAGTTTGTTGGTTGTCTCCCTGTTTAACTGGAAACATCGATGATACTTCATGTTCACATGTGTGATTTTTCATTCGTTTGATGTTTTCCGTTTCAAGGGAGGGTGGGTGGGAATTCCACCCTTTTTAAGAGGGCAGCGTTACCCACCCTACTTTCACTACGTTCACCCACCCACGCTGCGGGGGGGTATATCAACGGGTGTTCCGGAAGCATGCAACCGGAAAGCTTGACCCTACGCAGATAGCATCATCTGCCACCTTCCTGTGACAAAAACATGATTTGTTCGCTACAGGTTGAAACTGCAACCTTTCCTGTCTTTACCCCGACTGTGCATTCGAAGTGAATCCGCGACAAAAAGAGAGGCAGCATTCCACCGCCACGTTTTCATTTCAGTGATGTCCATTGTTTGTTTGTTTCGATTTGCTTTTGTGATTTATCCGCATGTCCTTGTGCAGTTTGATGATCACGATTTGGAAACACACTTTCGATGGCTCGCGTATCCTCGAGATATTTGTTGTTATATATTATTCTTCTTGATGTTTTATTGTTAGTTTAAATAAATAAACCACATATATGAATATGGATCTATACGTTTGATCCTTCCCCATCGTCTTGTGGTTTGTTAGCGAAAATAAGCAATAGCCACCTTTCTCATACAGTTGATGCATTTGATCTCGACTTGTGATGCCTGCTTGCAGGCAGTGCCACCTGGAGATTTGCCACCTGCGCCTGCGCCTGTGCCAGCGGCTCCACTGGCCGCAGCCCACCAGGACTATGATCTATAAACTGATCATGCATATTATATATGTATGCAATAGCCACCTTTCTCATACAGTTGATATCTTCGATCTCGACTTGTGATGCCTGCAGGCAGTGCCACATGGAGCTTTGCCAGCCCCTGTGGCCGAAGCACCCGCGCTTGCGCCCATGCCAGCGGCTCCACTGGCCGCAGCCCACCAGGACTATGATCTATAAATTGATCATGCATATATGCAATAGCCACCTTTCTCATACAGTTGATGCATTTGATCTCGACTTGTGATGCCTGCTTGCAGGCAGTGCCACCTGGATATTTGCCACCTGCGCCTGCGCCTGTGCCAGCGGCTCCACTGGCCGCAGCCCACCAGGACTATGATATATAAATTGATCACGCATATATGCAATATTATGCAATATCCACCTTTTCCATGCAGTCGATGCATTCGATCTCGATTCATGCCTGCAGGTAGTGCCTGGGGCTTTGCCAGCCCCCGTGGCCAAAGCACCTGTTCCAGCGCCCATGCCAGCGGCTCCAGTGGCCGCAGCCCACCAGGACTGAATCATATACGAATCACCATGATGAGTCTAAGCTTCATGTTGAAAATTGAGGATATGCCACAAAGCGCTTTGGCAGCAAGTGGGCAAGCAGCACCTTCACCCACGGAGGACGGTATGTGATTTTTAATTTTGTCCTTCCGACATGCAATGCCACTTTCACCCCAGCAGGACTACATGGATCATATATACAATGTTTTCACCGCAATAAAGTGATGCCATGTGTGACATATCGATGTTCAGGCTGCGCCCCATTACAGTACGGTTTTGCCGGCAGCAGCTCCTGCAATGCCTGTTTCACCCAAACAGGACTGCAAACATTACTCTATGCCGCCTGCAGTTGTATATATAATGTGTGTGTTATTTGTGTACGCCTCGCAGGACTCTGCCCCTGGCGCGGCTGTGATGCCAGCTGCATCACACCAGGACTGCATTATTCCCTTTTTTGAACATGCTTGTGCTCTTGTATTTTCCAAACAATGTCCATACCCCATCGTGCAGGAGACGCCTAATGCAGTGGGTGGTGCACTAACTCATGCACCCACGATGCATCGGCAAGAGTCGATGATGTGCAGAGCATCATCCTTTTCAGATACAACCATTGAGCATGCGGTCGCGGCTTCTGTCGCCAGTCCAGATACAAGTGCATGGGCCATGTCCTCGAATGGGATTGTCCCAGATTCGATTCAGCCCAAGCGAAAGCAGCTGCCACAGGATGGTTTGAATAGGTCTGGTACACTGGAACGTGGCATGGATGCTCTGTCTGCAACCGATCTGCTTGTTGCACCTGAAAGTACGGAAGCCCGCGCCAAGAGGCACAAGATCATGAACGAGTCCAAAGACAAGGATAAACTGCCAGTGCTTACCCAAGCTGAGAGAGCAAAGTATGTGGACTTCTGGCAAGCCTTCAAATGCAAACGGCCCTTGCAGGAGATGACTGCTGACATGCCCACTTCATACAAGGCCAGTATGCAGATTGATTCACACAAAAAAACACACGGTTTGTACATGTTTCTTCGACATGAGGCCGCACCGAAGCCTAACGTAAACCATTGTGATACTGTGCATGGCGTCATCTCACAGCATGGCATATATTTGTTCTGCTGATCTCGATAGTTGCAACTAATTCCTGACCATGCATGCAGGAGCCTGCAACTGCGGCTATGATGGATGATAGATTAAATGGTTTATACTGATAAATTTATATGAGTTGTGTATATATGCAGTCAGCTGCCGCATGCATGCACCAGCTTCAATCTTGACCTGTGTGATGTATGCAGGATGTGCAACATGGTGCTGTGCCGGCCCCTATGGCCGCTGCGCCTATGCCTACGGCTCCAGCAGCACCACTCCAGCAGGCTCATCTACGATGTATCTAATACTTGCAATATTTACAATGGATGTCATGACAGTTACACCTGCAATCAGTTTGTGTGAAAATGATTGATTATGCAGTGTGGTGTAATTTGCTCACTTGTGTCCATGCACCTCTGTGCAAATTGTTGCATTTTTTGTTTATGCAATAGCAGAAGTGCCAGGGTGCTGTGCCAGCCCCTGCGCCTGCACCTATGCAGCCGATACCTGCGGCTCCAGTCGCACCACCCCAGCAGGAATGATCCATATTTTGTCCATATGACGATCACGCAGTAGCCAACTTGCCCCATGGACTTCACAATTTGGATGCACTATTTTGATTCATGCATGCACAGGATGTGCGCCATATTGATGCTGCGTTTGGTGCACCTTTGCCCATGCCCGCGGCTGCAGCTGCACAACTGCAGCAGGACACACACACAGGGCACATACTGGTTTACGGTTTGCTGCATAAACTTGTACACTCAGGAGCGACAGGATGCAGCTACACCTTTGGCCACGGTTGGATCGGATGCGCAGCCGAAGCTGGCGCAGAAGGCATGCGGCATTTCTTGCACATACGAGCTCAATCGAGATATCTGAAGTTATGCGTGTTATATATATATATAATATAATATATATATTCATCATGTTTGTGAATCCAGCTGCTCATGGGAGGAGATGCCGGCTGACCTTGACAGTATTGCCAAAACCCTGCTCATTCAGCAAGCGGGATCTGCGGCCGACGCTTTGCGTGGGGTGCATACGGAGCCTCCGGGCCCCTCTGGGACACCGGCCACACCTGCAGTTGCGCCAGCCACACCTGGCGCCATGTCTGTGCCAGCCACGCCTGCACCTATGCCAAGCACACCTGCACATGCGCCAGGCACACCATCACCTCATGCAGATATCAGCAATCTGCAGCTGGCAATTCCTGAAAACTCTTAATGTACTTGTTTCATTTGTGTTTTAATCAATGTAATGCTTCATTACATTTTGGCTCAAGTAAGCATTCATTAATTTTCAAACATGTGGAAACGCTTTTTCCATTGCAGCGTCATTTTTATTCCTTCAGCCCTGGGTTCACATTGCACCAATTTGGTTATCCCTTTTTTTCACCGTTCTGGTGTTTTCGCTTTCTTGTGGGTTTCAACCCTGCTTTTCCCCGGGGGGGGTTGTTTTTCATTCATGTGTTCCCAGCATGTTGTCATCCGTCAGTTTGCATTCACAGACACTTTTCACTGTTGTGCATGTCTTCCATTTTCCTGGGGCGTCGACCCGATGGCAGCAGCCTGATTTTGGCGAGACCCCACGGTACTCCCACACGTGTGGGAACAGCACTTTTTCGATCGGTTTTCTTCGCACTGGGCCCAGACCGCCGAGTTCGCAGCTGCATTTTGATTCATTTAGGTCCAGTGGATTGGAGACAACTGAGAAACTCAAACGCCAGACTCCTTTTGCTATTTGAGTACTCATCAGCATCATCAGTGCAATCTCCTCCAGTTCAACGCGTGCAAGCCCCAGGAACTCCAGCAGTGTCGAGTGGTCCATCAGTATCTAGTGATTCACCAGTTTCATCAAGTGGAAGTTCAAATGATTCCCCATGAAACAGACTGGATTTTCATCCCGGCGACTCCGAAATCAGAGCCACTTGCCAGACCGACAGTAGAGAAAATGCCCAACCAACCCAAATACAAGGGTCCGCCTCTCCAGTTTGGAGGACTGCCTGTCCCTTTAGCCAGGCCTATGCCGAAGTCAGTATCACGGGTAAATCCCATTCTAGCTCATGTAGATCATCAACAGGTTGCAGCAGTTTCACAACCAGCCGCTTCACCTCAGCCGATTCCAATTTTTGGCCAACATGTCAAACCACCCGTTTCCAGAGGAACTGCATGCAAAGTCTCACAACAATCAGATGTACTGCGAATTCAATACCCATCCAAATCTGCTTGGCTGGTTCAGGAGTGGAGAAGCATTTTGCTTCGGCTTGGCTCTGATTCATCAGTTTTTCGAACGCTCGAGCAGTCGGACCACCCAGAGGCTCATGCTGCTAGATTGTTGGATCAATTTGCTGCTTCAACATTACTGAGATATTTTGCAGCTTGGCAGAGTTTCCGCAATACATTGCATAGCTTGAACTTGTCGATCGCCGACCTGTCGGAAGCTCAACTTGCAGATGTTTTAATTGCCACTTCCCTCAGCAAGAAATCTGATTGCAGTGCGGGCAGCCACATAACCATCAAATCCATCCGATGGGTAGCTACTCATGCTGGTGTGCAGGGGTTGAGACATGCATGGAGCCCATTAATTGATAGTTTCCTGCGCAGCAGAATCCCGAAGGAGCTCAAAGAGGCACTGCCCCTTTCGCTGTACACAGTGTGGCAACTTGAAAGACGGTTACTCATGTCCGCTTGCAGCACAGTGGAAACAGTGATCATTGGAGCCATTCTAGTTTGCATGTGGTCGGGCATGCGTTTTGCTGATGCCCAACGATGCAGTTACCATTCTTTTTGCTTTGATGGAACCTCATTGCGAGGCAGCTGCTGGCGGACGAAGACATCCAGCAGCGGGCAACCCTGGGGCCTGCTAGCATCAGGCTTCATGTCATTGGGAACATTTAACTGGGTTGAGAAATGGTTGACCACGATGGACGACCTTTGGCATCAGGCCAAATCCACAAATTTAGACATGCCGGTCCCGGACTTCCTGTTTCCAAAATTAGGGACCTCTGGAATTGAAATTCCTTGGACTCCGATGACCTATGCGGATGCCCTTGCATGGTTAAGATGTGCCACAGCCCTACCATGGAAGTCCAGCACTCAGCAATCCATTCAATGGACAGCACACTCCATGAAAAGCACTTTGCTTGCATGGGGAGCCCAATTGATTGCAGAAGGGAAAGTTACTCCGGAAGAACGCATGCTTCAGGGACATCATAGGCAGGGTACCAGCAAAAGCCTTCGCATTTACAGCAGAGATGACGTGCATGGTCAATTATCTTTTCAGCAGAAGGTCATCAATTTTGTCAGAAGAGGTGGCCGTTTCAGGACAGCTCAACACAGAGGGGCCCAACACCCAATGGATGAACCACCTATCCAAGCTGAATTTTTTCGCAAAGAGTCATTGTACCCCAAATGGAAATGTTTCCAATTTGCAGCCACCTCAGCCGAGACCTCAGCAGTTGAAGAGTTGCCACAAGACACCACGGAATGGAGTGATTCCGACTCTAGTGATTCCAGCTCCTCGTCATCAGAGGAATCAGATGCAGCTGAGCCAATGCCCAATGTACGTAAGAAGCCCAAAACCACAGCTCATGTTGAAGCCGCCGATGAAATCCTAGTCGGCTTTGTGACAAATGTGCAACACGCCATGTTGCCCACGGTGGACGACTGGAAGCCCTATCATGAGGGCAAATATTACCAAGCAGCCTGTGGCGCTAGATTGGATTCTGACAGAGTCCAATTCTCCAGAGACCTTGAGCAAAGCAAATCGCTATGCCAGCGACCAGCCTGCATGAAAGCTTGGAAAAGCAGCCTTCTGTAGATCAGAACATAGGGCCGCTTGCCCCACTCAACCATCGGATGATGGCGAGTCGAGTCCCAAAAAATTCATGCGTGGGGGCCGGATGGCCAAATCAGCTGGAGCCAGACATTTCAACATGTCAGTGAGTCTCATGTGTCACTAGCATATTGATCATCATTTGATATGATTGGAGAGAGTCACGTGGCGAATTGTTGTCCTTATCAGTCAGTGCATGTCGGGTTCATTCATTTTTTGTTTCTGTTTTGAACAGCAAATTTTCATCGGCTGACAGTTCAAATCAATCTCATGTGACACCTGCGACCACCGCCAGGGGCTTTGTTTGATTGAGGATGCAAGTGCATCCACTGTCATGGTCCATAGCTGATGGCTCAGCTCACAGACAACAGTCATTTCCGTACAACCAAGTTCATGCGACACATTTACACCATAGTGATCGGTTTTTCTTTGTTCACACAATTGCAAAATGGGGGGGGGGTTTCCTTTTAACCCAACATTTAATTATCTGCACCACAACCTAGAGTTGTGTTGATCCACCGGACCAAACGTTTATTGTGTTTTGCTTTCACCTGCCAATTTGGCATTCTGTGATCCAATCATGGACGACTCACTGGATACGATTCTAGGCAATGCAGGAGTTGACCCAGCCCTGGCATCAAATCTGGTTTCAGATGGATGGACCGTTACTTCATTTCGAGAAATCGCAGCTTCGCCCTCAGATTTCACGGATCAGATGTTTGCAGAACTATGCCATGATGTTAGTCTGTCCCTACTTCAGAAGTCATGCATCAAGGGAGCTTGGCGCAGTCTCCAGGCAACTCCAATTCAGGAAGCCACTGCCCCAACAGGCACATCATCCGCAGCAGGGACACCATCAGCGACAGACAATACATGGTCGGAATCTTTCCCCCCGAAGTTGACCAGTTCGACGGTATCCCAATTGAAAATGAAGTTTTGTGCCAATTTTCCGTCGGAAGTTGTCACCCCTGAGACACAACCAAGTGCCCGATTACTGGCACTAGCATTTCAGTTACACCAAAAGAAAGAGTACAAATGGTTGCCGTGGAAATACCGCATGTCAGTAGCTCGATCCGAAGAGATGTCCTTGAGTCGAGCTTCCAAAGCCCCGAGGTTGGAGAACGTACAATTGCATCAATTGCTTATCGACGAGATCCCCTCCCTAGAGATCTCCAACCAAAATCTGGGTTTGAATGCAGTGAACCGCATGTTTGACTTGCACAACTATGCATGGGCCATGGTTCAGGCGTGCCACTTACATAGGCTACGTTCTTACAGCTTGAAATTCATGTCTTTTTTGTCGGTGCGACTGGATGCAGAAAGTGGGTTGAGAGCACCATCTATCCTTGAAGCCCAACATGCAGATAAGCACATTTGGCACCTGATTGCAGAACTATGTGAGTCACCGGAATGGACATTGGATGATGCATTGCTTGAGTTTACGCAAAATCGGGGGGATCTGGCTGCCTTGCTCCAACCTCGGCCCAAGTTGACCAAGCCTACACCTCCTCCTAGCAACACACCATTCAAAGGTGGCAAAGCAGCCAAATCATCAGGAAAGGGGGGGGGAAAACCCTCCAAGGGAACTGGCAAACCTTCGGTCCGTTGGGTCTCAGAGCTATGGAAAGGGTCCCAAAAGAAGACCCTATGTATGCGATTTCAAACTGGGAAATGTTCCAACAAGGATTGCAGATATGAACATGCATGCGGCTACCCTCGTACAGACGGTACGGCATGCGGGGCAGCGCACCCTGCCATCGAGCACGACAAGACTCCACACTGACTTTTGCAGCAGAGTCCATCAGTATCACCTTCCAATATGACGATTGCTCAGTTTGAACTCAGCGATGATCCTCCCCTTGAACACCAACAGGAGGACAAGTCTTTGGGGTTTTCACCAGCGCATTTTGCGCCAGACATGCAGGCAAATTCGGCCTCATCACATGTAGCACCTCAGCCGGATGCCATGGTCGAGGAGATCCCTAACATGGACAGTGGAGACATACCCATGGAACATCAACATACACAGAGTTCACATACCACGATCACACCAGCTTTGTACAATGTGAGTCAAGACCTTCTCACTCCCTGGAGTTGCATGGGCACAAAAATTTTCCTGGATATTTGCAGCGGAGCAGATTGCCCTCTTTCTCAAGCAGTCAGGGCGATGGGATTCCCAGCTCTCTCCATTGACATTTTACTGGATAGCCGCATGGATATATTAAATGATCAATTCTACGAACAACTACTGAGGTTGAGTGGCTCCGGAGTCATTGGCTATGCAGCGGCATCTCCATCTTGCACGGAGTACAGCCTACTCAAACTTCGTCCAGGTGGGCCGAGAGCCATCCGGACACCAGAGATGATGCAAGGAATCCCTGATTTATCCCCTGCAGAACAACAGCGCCTTCAAGACAGCGCTACACTGTTGGATCGATCAGTCAATTCAGTCCACTGTACCTATGTGGCTGGCGGTCATGGCCATGTTGAGCAACCCTCCGGTGCCATGAGTTGGAGGGAATCATCCACACGAAATTGGATTCAGATGGCCAACTGTTGCCTAATTTTATTAGCAGCTTGCGCCTTTGACTGGGACATCAAGAAGACATGGTTATTTGCATCATCATTCGCGCCTCTGTCAGCTATTGCAGCAGTTTGTACCCATGCACAAGGATCCCACAAATCCATTGCAGGTACAAAGGACGAACATGGTATTTATTTGAGCCGGCGTTCTGCAGCCTACCCAACGAAATTAGCAGCGGCTTTTGCACAAAAAAATTCAGTTTTACTTTCCCCCCTAAAAGAGGATATCTCGTGGGACTCAGCTTTTTCGCTTTTTCCCCACAAAGATTGGTTCCAAGATCCCAAAAGTTTTGTGGATGGGGGAGGTTTACAATCATCTCCAGACTGGTCCAGACCCCCAGCAGACAAAGAGAACATCTTTCGATCAGTCCGGGATTTTTGGATTCCCAAAATTCTAAAGTATGATTTACATAAGTTTATTGTGGGGCATTTCCAGCGGCAACAAGTGGATCCACCATTTTCGGAAGACCTGGTACAACAATTCCGTGCGTCCCTTGACACATTGCTGCCCCTTGGCCGACCACTAGATTGGCAAGTGCGTGCAGATCAGCCGCTCTGTTTGCATGCCCTTCAAGCCATTAGCCATTACATGAACGATCCGGATCGAAACCTTTTTCCAGCCCTCATCGAAGGAGTTTCCACTGGTTTCCAAGACAACATCGCTCCTTCAAATGTGTTTGCAGCCAAACCACCCACCGAGGAACCAGCACGGCCGGATTTGTCCGTCCATTGGACAAACTGGCAGACAGCAGAATCCCAACCGGAACTCACGGAAGAGCTGGTCCAAGAAGAAATCGCCAAAGGATGGCTTATTTGTTTCCCTGGAAACCTTGAGGATGCCAAACGTGAATATCCCCTTGGCGTTGCAGTGGGGAAACTTTCAATTGCCACATCGGACACCCGTCCACCACGATTAGTGGTCGACTTTACGGTTTCAGGCACCAACCACAATTGCGACATACCTGAACATCAACAACTGCCGTCTGCCAAGGACGTAGTACGCTCCTTCCCTCTTCGTGGTCATAATGAAGAACTGGGCGCCATGGGGCTCGACGTCCGCGCAGCCCATAAACTTTGCGTCCTTCACCACAGTCATCGAGGCCTAGTAGGCTTTTCGTTCAAAGGGCGGTTGTATTTCTACAAAGTATGTCCCTTCGGAGCTCGGTTCAGTGCGTGGTGGTGGGCCAGATTAGGATCCTTTTTTACAAGACTCCTGCACCAGTTTATTTACACAGCCCACGCCTTGTTCCTATTCGTCGATGACTACTTACTGGTTCAACGTTTGGATATTTTACCCATCACAGCAGCACTTGTAGCTCTACTAGTTCAGGCCTTTAGACTTCCCATCAGCTGGCGAAAAGCAGAACTACACAAAGAGGTCAATTGGATCGGGTGGACATTTAATTTTTCCATCGGTCAGGTCAAACTGCAACAGAGCAAAAGGGAAAAACTGCAACGATTAATCCTTGAGCTTTTGACCCATCCGAAAACCTCCAAGAAGAACATTGAAAAGTTCATTGGACTGGCGCTTTGGATTACGCAGCTTTTTCCTCTAATGAGAGCTTTCTTGCACCACTTATACACAGACCTTTATAGAGCACCTGGCACATCATATTCCATTGACCCTGGTTTTTGGCTCACCACATTGTCGTGCTTGAGCCCAGACCTACAATTTACTTCTCGGCCTATCGGCACAGCCATACCAGAAGGCGGGAAATTACTGTCAGTTCGTCACCAGCCGGTGGCTACCTTGGAAGATGTCCGCAACTGCCGATTGTCGGAAAAACGTATTTGGGTTCGCATCATGGACCCCTTGTCAACCAAAAGATCGATCAGCAAAGATTCTCAAAGAATATTGACCATGTTCTCAACCTGGCTTCAATATTCAAATCCGATAGTTTCAATGAACCCTAGATTACCTTGGGCTGGCGAAGCCGCGGCAGATGCCTGTGCAGACAAGGATCATTGTCAGATTGGAGGTTTTCTCAGATTTGCCAATGGTGACTTACGCTGGTTCAGCGAAAAATGGATAGCATCCGATTTCCACAAACTCGAAATTCCAGTATCCTCCGATATGCAGAAAGATATTAGTAGCTATGAGACATTAGCCCAAATTTGTCTCTTATATTCCCTATGCAGCTTATTGCCTTCCCAGCGCTTTGCACTCACATTAAAAAGCTTAAGTGATAACACGGCAGCAGAATCCACCTCAAACTCCCTCTTCACCACCAAAACTCCGTTGTGTTTCTTTGTCGAAAAGCTTTGCCTGTTATCTTCAGCAGTCCATGCACAATTAGATGTTTCACACATCCCAGGATATGCCAATGAGTTGGCTGACATGATTTCCAGAATGAACCTAGAGGAGCCCTTGCCTCCCAACCTTCAAGCATCCGACCGCATCCGAATTTCGTTAGATCAAATTTGGCACCCGACCAAAGCAGTTTCGATTTTCCCAAAGGGATCAACAGTTTCATGGCCACTTCCGTAACCTCCTATATTCCATTGCCAGTCCTTACCTCACACTTTTATTTGAGGGGTTTGTTGGGGCATTCAGTAAGTCCTGGTTGATAGAAATATTTTGGTGAAATGCAACCATCAACCATGACATGCTGCTGATGTGGCACAGCCACATGACTAACTGGCAATGGAAAAAGGGAGATGCGCGATTCGACCAGAGCTACAGCTCACTCCGTTTTCCATCGACATTTTTGCGTTGTTTTTTACTTGGTTTAATTTGTTGGTGATTTTGGTTTCTTTATGTTTGGGGTGTTTGGCTCGAGTGCTAGGATGTAGCCAATGAATGCTTACTTGTTAGAACTCTTAATGTACTTGTTTCATTTGTGTTTTAATCAATGTAATGCTTCATTACATTTTGGCTCAAGTAAGCATTCATTAATTTTCAAACAGCCACCCTCCCTCACCTGATTTTCATTATGGCTTACCAAGTTTTCAATTACTCTATTCCGCTGTTGCTTATCAACATTCAGGTGGGGGAATCATAGCCTGTCAGGGATAAACCACTCATTTCTCCAACTGCCCGCTTTTTATATTTCCTTTAGGTTTACCTGCAATGCTAAAACTTTTCATCTCTATTGTTTTCCCTATTAGCATCAGTTGGAGTATAACTCACGAGTGTGGTTCCCATGCGTGCATTTCACATTTTCACCCGCTGAGCGACGAAACAAGGCATCCGACCGTTCCCATACGGTATCCGAACCGGCATGACCATTCCTCAAAATGGCAAGACTACGGCCGCTTGCCTGGCAAACATCCGATTGCAATTCCAGGACGACCAGTCCTCCAAGCATCCGTTGCGTTTCGCATACGCGAGTGTATCCATGTGGACCAATCTTTCGTTAGTAAATCTGGTCCTGTCACACCTAGGGCTGTTGACCTTTTTTGTTTTCAACAATCAAACACTCCGCATGGATTCGACGCCTAGCCTGAAGGGCTCGGCCATCAACTTCTCTGCATGGGATGGGTGAAATGCAACCATCAACCATGACATGCTGCTGATGTGGCACAGCCACATGACTAACTGGCAATGGAAAAAGGGAGATGCGCGATTCGACCAGAGCTACAGCTCACTCCGTTTTCCATCGACATTTTTGCGTTGTTTTTTACTTGGTTTAATTTGTTGGTGATTTTGGTTTCTTTATGTTTGGGGTGTTTGGCTCGAGTGCTAGGATGTAGCCAATGAATGCTTACTTGTTAGAACGGCCCGGGAGATATAGATCGATGCAACAGCGCATCTCACCCCAGGGAGTTTGCAGCTTTCAAGCGATGGGCTGAAGCCAACAAGGGGGAGATCCAGACCGCGTGGAACAAAGGCGGAGCTGCCAAAATGTCTGCATTCAAAAAATTTGTCATGGCAAACTGCAACCCACTGGCCGTGGAGGCGGTCATGCGGTTTCAGGTCTACTCCGAAACTGAAAACAAGGATGAGGGTGAGTACTACACCTTTGCAGACTTGGTCAGATACTATGGCGGCGATGCGATGAAGGCGGAGGATCTTCGCTCCAAACGCCGGATGGATGGGGGTACCTCCACTTGCCGCAACTCAGGTGAAGAAACCTACATTCTGTATGGACGAGAGAAGAAAAGCCACACCACAAAGACGATGGAAGCTCTCCTGCCTTAATGTATATCAATAACTGCTATTATTATTATTGTTGTCGTTGTTGTTGTTGTTGTTGTTGTTGTTGTTGTTGTTGTTGTTGTTGTTGTTGTTGTTGTTAATGCTGCATGTGTTGTATGAGGACAGCATCGCCATGGAGCTGGGGGTTGAGCCGCAGCTGGCCGTGGACCTGATGACTCGGATCAAGCATGGAAACCCTATCACCCAGCAGCTGCAGCCTGCACAGCGAGAAAGCACAGTAGACAGAAGTGAGCCGGAGAAGACAAGTGACCAGCAGAGAGGTGGGACTGGAGATCAAAAACCAAAGGCGAAGCCAAAGCCGAAGACACAACCCAAACCACGTGGCTCGGAGATGGAATGCGAGCTGATGCAAGAAGATGACCTGCCGTCCTTCGTTTCGCAATGGATTCGCAAGGCAGCTGCAGCCCAGGGACAAGCCGCATCTGTGAGTGCGCAGTTGGAGCAATTCGAGAGCCAGGAACAGCTCTGTGGTTTGATCCGGCAGGCTGGAGATGGCTTGGCGCAAAGCCGCAAAGAACTGATTGCCCTACACGATGTGAACCCCGAGTCGGTGACAGCAGTTCTGCAAAAGGAGACTGGGTCGCAAAGGGTGTGCTCTGATGTTTTCTTGCAACAATATAATCCATGTGGACAATTACAATCACAATATGTAAAATCTGTGCAGCAGAGGCGAAGACCTTTGTGGTGGCCTTCAAAAAGCACACCAAGACTGCGAACCAGCTGCGGCTCGACAATATAGTATATACATGTATATATGCATGCTTTATTTTGATGCACATTCCCATGAAATATGCCGATGCCAGGATTGCCGCTGCGAAAAGAGAGGCGGAGCCACGGCCTGCGAAGAAGAGCAGAAAGGCCAAGGAGGAGATCGAGTGACACTGGGCTGATTTTTTTCATTGAAGCATGCTTGATGCATTTTTTCGAAGAAGATCGACGAAGAGTTGATTGCTCTAGCTGATTTGCGCCTAGGATATCTGATGCTGAAACCTGCAGTCCATTTTTTCCGAAGCGATCATATTTGCGGGCACCAGCTAGTATTCTAGCACAGGACTGCTGGAATCCTGTAGATTTGCCATTATACAAATTACTTGATTTTGCTTGTTTTGGTTCTTCAATATTCCAGCGTCATGCGCTAGCATATGCAGAGCTGTCAATATGTGGGCCATGGTGTAACAGAAATGATCGGCTGCATGGCCTTGTGGACTTTTTGTCAACTTACAAACATCCACCTGACAGCTTGGCGCTAGACGTGCCATCATGGCTCACATGTGGGGATGCAGGCTGAATATGCTTCACAGCATGCATGCATGCACATGCGCAAAGTTCACCTGTAGCGCACGTGCAACATATGTCACCAACAAATTTGTGCTTATGGCATTGAGATGCATTGAGCTTGCTGCAGTATATAGGGTACATGGTCAGGTCGCTTCGGTTTGGAACATAAGCAGATCCAGGCACGATCCGCCATAGATCCGGAGCCACGCAGAGGACGAAAAACAGCATATATAATTATATGCATGCACATGCATATATATATATATATCCAGTGCATGCAATATTTATATATATATATATGTATGCATATGTAGGTTTCCCATGAGCTCCACGGATGGTCTGGATTCTACATTTCTCTCCGCCTTGTCTATATCAATATAGACGCGGAATTGTTTACATATCTCAAGCGCTGACTGCGAGTGTTCAAAACATGCACGCGTGCACTCTTCACCACGCTTTGCCAGTCAGTCACGCATGTCACGCAGTGTTTCCCTTCATGCATGCACGCATGCATGCGGACTGTTTCTCGGATTCGCAGTTTGGCTGATGCAGAAGTGTAAGTGGTTGCAGGCGCTCAAAAAACGGCGTGATTCAGGTTCGTCGACGGCTAGCAGCAGCCGATCCCGAGACGACTTGTCGTTGACCTCTCCATTGAGCCGAGTTGTTTGCAGTGAGATTGGCAAGGGAAGACCAGCACATCTTCTCCAGAAGATCTGCAGTGCTGCAGTGGAAGAGGCAGGTGCGGAAAATGTCAGTGGGAGCAACCTGGCTCCATTTATCAGCGATGTTTGGGGACCTGTCCATGGATGCAGATAGCTACCTTTTTGTTTTTGCGGTGATTAAATTTACAATTGCATTTAGCATGTGTGCATGCTGTGAGGTACCAGATGGGCTGCTAGCCGTCAAGGGAACTTTGAAGAGAGGATACACAAGGCTTTGTCCAGAGGGAAGGATGCAACTCGCTTATATGCATGCAGGCATGTCTGAACATTCATTCCTGGCCACATGTGATCGCAGCTTGGGTGCAATTTGTCGATTCGCCCATGAAATAATCCGTTGCACCATGTCCTACGTCACAGTGCCGGTGGTGGACCTGGGCATTCTGCGGAAAGCTAAGGCTAGCTCTAGGGGAAAGGGCCGAGGCAGAGGCCGCGGTCGTGGTGTCCCAAAGGCAAAGAACCGAAAACCCAAGAAGGATGGGGTTCCTGCAGCAGCAATTGTATACAAGAGGTGGCCCATATATGCCCCGCACAGAATGCTGGAAGCCATTGCGGCCGCTGATGCTCTTCATTTGGTGACACTTGCATGCATGCAAGATGTGAACTGTGAACGCTCCTGCATGATTTGCCTTATTTTTTTTGCCCGCGAGGAAGGGTGATGTGGATTGGCTTGAGTTCTGGGAGTCCGCAAAGATGGAACCATGGGGATTGCTTCTTCTTTGCAATATAATCTGCTCCGTATAACAGATGAAATGACGGAAGCTGTACAATTGCAAACTTTGCATGCTTGAGTGCATGATCTATGCAAAACCATACAAGGAACCATCCGATCCAACAGTGGCCTGCCGATGTCCGTGCTGCAACTGTCGGTATCTCTGTCCATGGGGACGAAGGACAGGGAAAACGTGACAGGAGCGTCCTTGTGATCTCGTGGTCTGCAGTTGGTATATCTGGCAAGACATTTCATTGCCGATTTCCCTTCGCGGCCCCTTGGATCAATGCAATGGACATGTCAATTTAGCATATAATACCTGCAGCCCCGCTCCGCGGCCCTCTGTAGGTGATGCATTCGAAGTATTATGCATATGATGGCATAAAGAACATCACCTTTGAAGCTTTGCAAGACGCGTTTGTGAGGACATACGGTGTGCCGAGTCATGTTGCATCATGTACGCTGTGAGAGCTTGCAGGGTATACATCGACGAGTGGATATCACGTTTCTGTTTAAAATTAGGCTGATAAATGAAAAGCTGCATGTTTGCTTTGCTTCGCTTGCAGGTAGAATACTTTCGTAACAGTGCACACATGCATGATTGATTTTGCAACTGTTTTTTTCGTACCTAGGAGCCTGAACAAATGTGCACGCTTGGAACCAAGCCGCATCAACATCGTCTATGTTGGTGGCAAAGGCGATTGGAAATGGAAGCGCGAGTGGCTCCAGCAGAGCCGTCACTATGGCAAGGCTGCCAAGACAGAACAAGGGATTGGTCTCATTTGCCCTAGGTGCTTTGCAGGGTCAGCAGGAAAGCCTTGGCTGGATCCTGTGCATCAGCGCTTCAACAATGCTGAAGATCTGGCAGCCGCTTGCGAAACGAGTTGCCCGCTACGAGTTTGGCATCATTTTTTGTCATATACATAATATAAATACATATATATATATAAATATATATATATATTATATAGATCATATTTTCACAGACACACGCACATGCATATATGTATATATATATATTTATCGCCGATCCATGCAGGCAAATGGCACTGTTTTCGAGACATTTGTCGTGCAGTGCAGGCTGTGGGCCTGAAATAGCTCTGAAGCAGCTATGGGGTTGGCATCCTTCCATGGAAATACCCAGATCTTCTCCACACTTTGTGGATTGGGACAGTCCGGGACTGTGTTGGTTCCATGCTGATGGACTTGGCAGAACATAGTCCTCTTGTTGCCGAGCTGGAGACATGGGATGAACGCCTTCAGGCCTCATGTAAAGCACGTAGCATGTGTCCACAGGTTTTGTTTCAGTGCGTCATGCTTTTTGGCATTTTTTGAAAACACATTAATGTAGCGTACGTGCAGGTGCTGGCCCTGGATGCGCGCAGTTGGTGCCAACGACACGGGTTGTCGCCATCCTTGGTGGACGATTGGAGTTTCTTGTTTGCACAAATGTGCAGATATAGTGCTTGCATGGTAGCTATATAAAAAAAATATATCATATGCCGATGCGGACCTGCAGGTTTAACCAAGCTTGGAGTCGATGCAGTGAGCCTGGACTACCCTCAAGGACCATGTCATGGCTTCACAAACCGTGTTCTGCCACTTTGCCAGCAAAGTCTGTCGAAATATCTGTAGCAATTGGCATATATGACTTGACATGTGCATGTTCTCCCATTTTTCCCAGTGCCGATCGATATAAGGATGGCGTATATAGCTGACCGCATGATTGCAACTTGTAATGCATGAAACTGTATGCTGCAACATACTTTTTTGAGCGTGCAATTAAAACACATGCATGCATGCAGGCATGCTCGAATGCTGGCATCGCTGAGCTCCACGACCAGGCTGTGTGTGCATGGGCCATTCACACCTTTGGCCAGACTTTGGATGGTGCCAAAATGTGGCTGAATGAAGCTGCAGCCGATAAGGCAGTCAATGCCGGCCTGTTGTATATACAAACTTACGTGGCACTGGCAAATGACTACCTGCAGAAATTTGTTCCCAGGTACAAAGTCAGACCGAAGTGCCATTCCTTTCACTGCGAAACAGTCTTGCGGATTCAGGGGGGTTCGCGGGCAAACCCGCGATTTTTCTCATGCTTCAATGATGAAGACTATGTTGGCAGAACCTGTTCTGTAGGGAAGCAGTCCGTCCATCCATTAACACTGGCAAAGCGAGTGCTGGAGCGACTGCTCATGCATACAAACGCATGGCTCACGGAAAAAGCATGGTGAGGCCGGTGCATCTGTCGATCAGCATTTGGGATGAATCCACAATTGGCCATGTCTATTTTCTCCGCATATATCGCAGTAGTTTTTTTCTGAAACACCGGGTTTTCGCACAAAGAATATAGTACCGACACAAACGGCCAAAATTTTGACATTCAAGGTTTGTTTCTTTGCATTTGACATGTTTGTTTGTGACAACGTAGCTTTTTGTTTTCAGCCGCCCCAATTTCTTCGGACAAAGCCAGCCATCGGATCGGTCATGGCATGGACGCCTGTGTTTGAGCAGCTTCGCCTTCTGCAGGATGTTGCGAGAATGGAGAGGGAGGTGACCAGCATGATTCTTGTTTGGATATAATTGTACTTTATTTTTTGCAGCTATAATGCTTTACAGGTTGAGTCCTTCCCAGCATTCTCCACTGCTCATATCGTTTGCCAAGAAAGCTCTTCAACAGCAACGAGCAGATCTCGAGCATGCATGACCAGTTCGCAAAAATCTCTTCGGCAACTTCCACATCAAGCTCTTCATCGTGGACGCCTTGGGTGGAGGAAGTGCAAGCTGGGTTCCTTGTCAGAGTGCATTGCATGAACGTTTGCTTATAATGTGATTTGTGACCAGGTTTTTGGTCTCATCGTGCTATAAATTTGGAACAGAAAAGTTTTCATCAATTGCACATTTGTGTTTGTTGCCCTCCATATCCTTATATTCAGTTTTCGAGGTTCATCGTTTGGGGCGACTGCGTATGGCACCTGGCTGATCCGCACACCGGCTGGTACGAGCTGGAAGTTCGTTTTTAGATGGGCTGCTGAGTTTTGTTTTGGGCTGGGCTATACATGGCCGGCCCCGGAATGGTCCGCCATCCCGAGACCAATGTAAAGGCCTGGAAATATAGGCTTTGAAAAATATTTCAATTTCCAAATGAATTGCTCGATCCAGCTTGAGCATGCTGGATTTTTTCATTTGTCTCAATGGGACAACTTGGAAGTTCGCTGAGTTTTGTTTTGGGCTGGGCTGTATACATGGCCGGCGCCGGAATATGTCATTGGCATACCTGACCATGACTCGCCAAGCATCCCGAGACCAATGGAAAAGCATGGAATATATGGCTTTGGAAAAATATTTCATATATTTCCAAATGAATTGCTCGATCCAGCTTGAGCATGCTGGATTTTTTTCATTTGTCGTTGGCTTCAGACTGATATCACTGTAAACATGCAAAGCTTCAACATCATTCAAAGTCAATCAAAGCCATTTTGGCTTCAAATATCTTCAAATTAGTTGGTGCTTCTCAATCCCGATGTCTGGATCACCGGATAGCTCCTCGGACTTTCTGATTCCAGAGGAGCGTAGTTTTCGGCTTCCAGAGGAGCCATTGCCACCTCATGAGGAGGGTTGTTTTCCAGAGGAGCCATTGCCAGAGGAGCGTTTTCTGCTTCCAGAAGAGCCATTGCCACCTCCAGTGCAGCCAGTGGAAAACAATCCACTTCGAGTACAGCCAGAGTTGCCACTGACAAACTTGCCACCTCTAGATTCAGAGTGGCCGCCATTGGATTCCGATTCAGATTGTGATGCAGAAACCTGTAACAGCCTTGTGGTACAGTGCTCTGATTCGGACGTCTTTGAGCGCTTGACCTGGGTCCATCATCAAGGTGATTGGAGATGTGTGATGACCAAGCATGTTCAAGAGATCGCAATGAACCTGGATTTGCATGAGACTATGGATTGGTTGGAATATTGAAGTTCCAGTTCCATATCCCCCTTTCCTGGTGTCCACACTCTTCGTCACCTTCCACGATCGGGACGATTGGAAGTTCATTTTTAGATGAGCTGAGTTTTGTTTAAGGGCTGGGCTACATAGCTGGCCCCGGAATATGTCATGGTACTTGACCATGACTCGCCATCCCGAGACCAATGTAAATCTGGAATAGGCGTTGAACAATATTTCACATTTTTCCAAATGAATTTGCTCGATCCAACTTGAGCTTTTGTTGGGTTTCTTCATTTGTCTCAATGGGATGAAATTGGAAGTTCGTTTTTAGATGGCTGAGTTTTGTTTTGGGCTGGGCTACATGGCCGGCCCCGGAATATGTCATTGGTATATGACCAGTGACTCGCCATCCCGAGACCAATGGAAAAGCCTGCACGAATATATATAGGCTTTGAAAAATATTTCATGCATATCCAAATGAATTGCTCGATCCAACTTGAGCATGCTGGATTTTTTTCATTTGTCTCAATTGATGGGATGAATTGGAAGTTCGTTTTTAGATGGGCTGCTGAGTTTTGTTTAAGGGCTGGGCAACATGGCCGGCCCCGGAATATGTCATTGGTACTTGACCATGACTCGCCATCCCGAGACCAATGGAAAAGCCGATATATATGGCTTTGAAAAATATTTCATATATTTCCAAATGAATTGCTCGATCCAGCTTGAGCGCATGCTGGACCATGGAATTTCTTCATTTGTCTCAATGGGATGCTTCGATATGCTTCGGAATAATGCCTGCTGAGCAAAGCTCGCATTGGCTGGATCCATTTGCACCCGTACGGGAAAAAATGGCTAGCACCATGCAGATCGAGTTGGGCCGGGATTGAGTTTGTTGTTTTTTTAACGTTTTTTACTATATTCAATTTGTGCAGTGCATTTTATTTGAAGGTTGCATATGTTGTTTACATTTTGTTTTTTTCGATAACGGTCCTTCGGAATAATGCCTGCTGAGCAAAGCTCGCATTGGCTGGATCCATTTGCAACCGAACGGGAAAAAATGGCTTGCACCATGCAGATCGAGTTGGGCCGGGATTGAGTTTGTTGTTTTTTTAACGTTTTTTTCTATGTTCAATTTGTGCAGTGCATTTTATTTGAAGGTTGCATGTTGTTTACATTTTGTTTTTTTCGATGGCGGCCAGAATATATGTCAGCTCGACGTATCGCGTGCGCGTTGGTTATTTAACATTGTTCCTCGCGTATTGCGTTTATTCTACCTTCTTCGTCTCCCCTTTGCGTTTCCCACAAATTTCTTTAATATCCACGGCCATTGGCACCCAAGCTTATATATAATTTTTGGGGACGTGTCTACACACAATGCATGCATGCATGCATGACGTACATCATTTCCACTGCGCCACTCTGTGGCTCAAGACATATGCCTATATCAGCAAAAAGGTGTAGCTTAATTGCGTTGACTGACTGCAAGCTATATATATATATATAGTAGAGAACGTGCATGCAGCTTGCATGCATGAGTTTGGTTAACTGCAGGGCAGACATGCTGCTCTATAGCAGCTATGACCAAAAAAAACCACTATAATTAACAAAAGGGCGCTGTGATCAGAAAAAACTGATCAGTGAACACTTTATCCTTAGGGACGTGCCTCCTGGAATTGGAAGTGTTTGATAACAGGAAGGATATCACCTTGGATAACTACCGTTGGGGTGATGCCTCTGCTGGCAAAGAGCTGTTTAACCAACACCGAGACTTCTTCAACGAGGAATAGGCAGGCCAGGATCTCAGCTTCAATGTTGTCTGTGCACTGGGGGAGAGCCACTGCTCTGCACGCAATAACCCGTGACTGACCTCTTTCTATGGCATATACAACGTACCCAGCACCTCCTAGCGTGTGTTCACGTAAGCAGCTTCCATCAAATTGACCTACAATCTGTATGGAGGGCACTGATTGTTCTTCGTCGGGCGGGCATGCTAAAATCAGTTCATTAGGCCCGATGGATTGAGTTGCCGTAACAGCACACAGAGGGACATTGGAGGTGGTCTCAGCTGGGGTTATGGTGGCATTGGGGCAGAGACCCGCAGCCCGCGTTCCAGAGGGGGTGATGAGGCGAAGCCACGGGTGTGCGACTGGAAGTGTTGCAATGGTGTGGTTTGGGGCGATGGCAGTGGTAGCCGTACAAATGAGGTCGGGAAGTGCTGCAGAGTGTAAGGTGACTGCTTCGTTGTTGGTGGTCTGCATAAAACATTGGTGCGTGGGATTGGCAAGGTCAGTATGTTGTTGGCGCAAGAGCGATGCATGCTCAGGCAGGTACCGGGTCGGGATAGCTTGCAGAGAGTTGTCGTGTAAGCGGGTTATCCATTCGGTCACGCTGAGGGTAACTGAGGATGTGGAATGCTGCATGCCTCCATGCTCTAACAACAGGCGGCGGAATTGATGGAGAACATGGCTCGCGACTACGCATCCAGCAGTGTTGGTTCGAGCAAGTTGGTCAAGGGACCAAACTATGTGGCTGGGGGTGGACAACGCATTGGCGACAAGGACAGGAATAACACAGAAGCGGGCCCAGTGCTGAGCCGAGTTGTCTCCATGTCCACAGGCCACGCAGGGTGGGAGGTCTCTGCCTTGGTTACGCCAAGTATCGGGGAGAGAGACAGACCCGCGTACGGATTCCACAATAGGGTACCACACAGATGTGTCCGGGATTCCCCATCTCGCATCACTGTGAAGCGTGGTAGCATTGAGGTTGTGTTCATAACAGCACTTCTCACAGGCTGGAGCGAAGCGGAGCCCGAGTGGGTAAAGACGGGTGCGAACACCACATAACTGGCAAGACTGTTCAGCTTGCAGAGATCCTGCTACCCTCAGTCGAAGGCATTCATCATCATCCTCGTTCACTGCCCAGCGCAGCACCGCAAAACGTGCAACACCATTGACAGCGAGCTTGGGCACTGTGGCCAGGCTGGTAAGCCACTTCCATGATACTCCGCCTGGTAGCAATTGTATACTTACTCGAGTCTTGAGATATTGTAGTGCATGCTCCTGGATAGCTTGATATAGGGCTGACTTCAGCTGGCGAAGAAATTGGAAGTGCTGCTTTCGGGTGTAATGACCTGCAACGATTCGCACCAGGTCAGCCACCTTGTCGCTTCCCAGTAAGGGGGTCCATGCTCTGAAGATGCGCTGAACAATCGCCCCCTGCCTCGTCTCTACGTCCGGGTACCCCGGCGAGAGGAGGGCAGTGGAACCATTCTGTCTCAGCCAGTAGCCTAGACACGCGGATGTAAGGGTCACAGCTGGGTCCAGTGCGGGGGCAATACCTAGCCAGCGAAAAATATGGGGGAGATATCGTGCTGCCAGCCACGGTCTGCCCAGGATTAATTTGGCGGACCGCTGTTGGTAAACATTGATGTCGTCAGGGTTAAAGCCAAAATACGTGCTTTGATAGATGTTGAGGGACAAAATAAAACAGTTGTTGGCAAGACTCCTTTGTACCACTGAGTGGGCGGGCGTGGCAAACAGAGCAAGTCGATGGTTAGCCTTAGTCAAGGCTTTTGGGTTAATCGCTTGTGTGCCTGAGAGCTCATCAACAGGACTCCATCCTCGGGGGTCACGAAAGAATTTTCCGTACAGGAGTAGACCTAGAGCAGTAGCTTTTCCTTCAATAAGGTGTGCTCCCCAGTTGGAACGTTCCAACGCATTAAGGGTACTGAAAGAAGCTGGGTGATTCACAAGGACGCTGCACTTGTTCGAGCAGTCACACTGTGTCAGAAAAAGGGGGTCAACCGTAGCAATGTGTCCTCCTGCCAGTAGGTGATCAACTTCCGTGGGAGTGAGGCACAGGAAAAGGTTGGCTCGGCAAATTATGGTAGTGGTGTGATAGCCTGCTCTGGAAAGTAAGGCTTGACGCAATGTTGCATGTCCTGTAATTGTCGTGTCCATTGCAAGGATGGATGCCGATCAAGGGAGCCAGCGCAGGCTCCATGCATGTGGACTCCGCTAGCTTTCCAGCAGTGGTGCTCGTCGATTTGAATACCCGCAGATCGAAGGCGGGCGCACACTTTCCAAGCGTCTGTAAGCCATTGCATACCGGCAGTGGTGTCTCCAACCATTGCGGTGTCATCAACATACCCTTGCACTGTTAGCATGCCAGGGATCCTATTGAGGTATGTGAGGACAGGGTCCATTGCCACGCAGAAAAGGAGGACCGAGAAAGACCGTCCCATATCCACCCCAGTGACGATCATTTTCGAGGGCAGCAATTTGCCTTGAACCTTATGTCTGCATCTGCGGAAGAGCAGGATATGTCTAGTGTACATGATGGCCCACAAGGGAGCTTTGCAGGCGGAAAGGATCTGTAGGATCCAATATGGGTTGATTCGCTCGAATGCTTTAGATAAGTCCAAGGACAAACATGCACATGGTATATCATGGTCAAGCGTGGCTTGGACAGACTGTACTGCACTTTGTGGTTCGCGGAATGAGTTTAACACCGTCTGAGAAGGATGAAGTAATGGCGCTATAGCTTTGGTCATGACCGTCGCAATGCTACCATCGATGACTCGTTCGAAAGTTGACGGCATTCCAAGGGGGCGGAAATTATCAGCAGTGGGGCCCATTTTGGCTTTCGGAATCCATGCCTGCACCGAGCATGGAGGAGGGACAGCTGCTCTGCAGATGTCATCCAGGTGGGTGATCATGGCTTCCGATGCAGGGTGGAGTCTCCATGCGGCATAGGGGATGCCATCTGGTCCAGGAGCAGAGTCGTTGGTGGCAAGCACTGTACGTATGAGATCAGTTTTCTGAGGTGGAGGGACATGTGGCCAAGCCTGTGCTTGCTCCTTATATTGCGTTAGGTAGGTTGTCCACTCAGGGTCATAGTGTACAGGAGGTTGAAACCAAAATTTCCGTGTAGCTAGCATTGCTGCGGATAGGTCTCGGTCGGTTCGGCATTGATTGCCTGCACCATCCATGATGGGGCCATTATAGAAGACCGTCCGTGGACAGCATGCCCTCAAACGTTGCCACAATGGTGCACTTGAAGTACCTAGGCCTCGACTTCTGGTTGTCTCGTCCCTATTCCTGGTAATCAGGTGTTGTTGCTGTACTTGCAGATCAAGGAACTCGAAACACTTCCAAAGGAAGGTACGAGGAACCGTGATCATAGTAGGGGATTGGCAGTATTCTTCGAGGGACGGTCGAAATCCAGGAAGCGCTGCCAACAGTTCATGTAGCAATTGTTTGGATATGTTAAGTAGTGGCTGGTCCGTCTGTAGGTGTTTCCTCAGCGTATTGAAGCCCCTCGGTCGTTTTGGAAGCGACATCCACCATTGCCATAGCAGCGTTTGCAACGATTCGAAAGTGGGTTGAGAGACCAATGAGAGTCGACGTATCAAGGCTTGTAAAGACGGCCATACCTGTCGAGTATCATGTCTATCCTTACCCGGCTGAAAAACACTAGCAGGAATAGTCATGTGCATGGGTAGATCAGGGCTACTGGAGACTGGTGGGCGATGGGACAGTTGAATCGATATGCAGGCATGACCAGAAGACTCAAATAGGCGATCATAAAACACCTTGTGCTGGATAAGGCCACGGTTCATGTATTCTGCTGGGAGGATGACTTTATCCAAGGAGGAGGAGCCATTGGGACCCCAAAAAGTGGGCTCTTCATTGACGATCTCCTCACCTTGTGCACAAGTTAATATGCGTTGCCATACGTCATAGGAAAGGTGATTTCCGTGATTAAAGTCGCCAACTATAAAAAATGGGTCAGCGTCATCCTGGTGGTCAGCCAACCATCTAGCTAGCGTTTCACAGTCTCCCCGCGCGTTGGTGGGATGGCAGTAGACCGACACTACCCAAAAACGATCGGTTCTGGTTTGCACTTGTGCTGCAATGATCCTTCCAGGTGTTATCGCCACCTCTCGCAGAAGTCGAAACGCACATGGAATTAGAATGGCAACACCACCCGACAGGCCACCATTTTCTGTGACAACAGCAGGCGTATGTGCGGCGCTAAAGCCTGGGTAGGTCTGAAGAAAGCTCGTGGCAGTGCTAGCAGCCCACTTGGTTTCTTGAAGACAGACGATGCCTTTACGGGCACGTCTGAGGATAGCCTGCGTCTTGGGGTTGGTCCATTGCAGAGTTCTCCAACCTGATACATTCCATGTGGTTATATTTCTAAGAGCAGCACAACAGTCTTGTTTCTTCTCCAGGCGATATTTAAGGACTTCAGCACAGAGCAGGCTAAATTCCGACGAACTGGCCAACGCTTGTGCAAGAGTCAGTCTGGATTGGGAGAAGCATTCACCTGGAATACCACATCGGTCGGCAACAGTTTGGACCTCTATGACAGACCAGGGTGCACGGATCTTGAAGATGTGCGGCAGAAAAGAGAGGGATTGTATGCAAGAGAGACTCTTCGGACATCGTGTCGTGAACTGGAGTGCATAAAGTGCTCGAATCTGTCGGGACCACGCGTTACGAAACTCGAGCAGCAGGGGTTTCATAACGGCCCCAAGGCGCTGCATGGCTTCTAGTCTCCCTTAAGCAGTGAACACAAGAAGAAGGCAACATCCGGGAGGGTATCATTGACATTCCAACTGTGGGCGAGCTCTGGCTGAATTGTTCCGATGGAGTTGATATGCGGAAGACTATCACTGTGCTCCGGGTAACTGTACAGTCGACTGTCAATAGACGCTTGTACGAGGCAAGTGTGGTATCCAGTGGTGTCCTCCACATTCCAGTTACGGGCTGCTGCAGCGGCGACATGGCCTTCATTGTTAGTGAACATACATCCCGAAAGTGCAGGGTACGAACTGGCTGCTGAGTGCACTGGACAGGACGCTTGCTCCATGACCCACGAAAAAAAACAGACAATACATTGGTTAGACAGGAACGTGCCAATAAATTTGTGGCTGATGAGATATTGCCCTTTGGGTCCATACGGAATTGCGAACCATATGCAATTAGGGTTCGTACAATGGAATGGGATGGGCGTCGCAGTGAACACCATCAGGTGGGGTGTGGGTTGCCAAGGGATGTCGACCCTTTGGTGACAATTCCATGCAGCTGTATCAATGTGGAATGTGCGTGATCGAGGGAACTGAACACAATAAACTGTCCATTGAGCAGGGGAGTCACCGAAGGCGGCAATATGTGCGTAGTCTTCCCAGTCAGCAATGTGGATAAAATGGACTGACACCTGTTCACGATGCAAGAGGGAATACAGCCACAGCAGAATTCGCGCCATGGCATAGGTGCAATGTCCAGTAGCCTGCAATTGTTGGGAAAGCCATTCCTTCGCCGATGGGCAGTGTCGTTCAATGACAGCCTCGAAGTTATCGCCCAAGAAGAAGGGAGGGATGTCTTCAGCTCGCCCTATTCCTGCTCCAAAAAATTTCATGCCAATGAGGATGTTTTGCATTTGTTTGTTGTAGAAGTTGAATGGCTGACAAGGATAACTGCGATGGCGGTTTGTTGTCCCTGACGCCAAGGTCACCAGGGTGGATTTTGCGAGCCGCTGGCAGCAATTGTACAGGCAGCACCGTGGGCATAGTGGGGGCAAGGTTGCCTTCAAGGGCATGGATTGGGAATTCTGGCATTGGATCAAGACCAACTTGCTTGCTGGGCAGGTCACTGATACGGTGTGTTTGCGCTAGAGTCTGAACTTGTTCACGCAAAGCATGGTACTGTGCACGAGCTTGTTTTGGATGAAGAACCCCAGCCCATGGTGGCCGAGTGGATGGTTCATTAGGCTCAATAAGCCAAGCACGCAACCGTTCCGGATGGCCTATGGCCGCTTGTATGTGCTCAGGGTGGAAACTATTGCCGCAATAGTTCCGAATGGTGAACTCAGTAAGTAGGGAGCGGTGAGCTTGCACTCGATCAAAGTGATTGTGTAAACCAGCTAATTTTTCGACCTCTTCACAACTAAGGATTCTCATAGGCGCTTTGATGAAGGGGTGGTGAAAAATGGGCAGGACAGCACGAACAAGACGATCTCTGTCAAGTGTGCTCACATTAGTCTGTTTGAGAGACTTAACAAAGGCGTTCCACGCACGAAGGTAATGCGGTGGCAGGGACTTCTCAAAGTCAAGTGCTGGGATGGTGTCACTGTATTGCATCTTCGCCTTGGTCTGGAATTGTTGTTTGTCTCCCCAAAAGAGATAGTCCCACATCAAGGAAATAGGTTGGTACGCCGTCCAGGAAAGCTGGTATACATCATGGCCTAAGACTGCTCGAACTCTCAGAAGCGGTCCGAAGGGAATTGGAAAGCCACTAAAGTCTAATAAAGGCCCCTCCTGGTCATTGGCTTGGAGGACGATTGTTTTGGGGACTTTGGTACAATCTTGGTAATTCCGGAAGTAAAATCTGTTGCGCTTGATACCATGGGTATTTTTGGGATCGACACGGAAGTGATCTGGGTGCAGATCAGCATTCAATCCAAGGGCACGCAAAATGGCTTTTCTGTGGATATCAAGCATAGTACCAGCATTTTCAAGTAAGAAACGGATGAGCTCAAGCGGGTAGTTCATTTGCAGAAGCCAGAATATAACATGGACATAGTAGAAAAGGGAGCTGCAAGGGCCAGTGAGTCCAAGGAGTCCTTTGAGAGGTCCAGCTGGCGTAAGATCTTGACAAGGCGATCCTGCAATAACAAACCGCCGACACTGCGGCCCAGCTAATTCAAAGGCTTCCTTAAAAACTCGACATTGATCCCTAAGGAGATGGCGTACATCTTCAGCATAAAGCGTGAAAGTGTCTTTGCTGGATTGGGTCCATTGGCCGTCAGTTCGGAAAGAGAATTGCTCACCGACAAGTTGCCGAAGGATCGGGTCACACTCTGCAACAATGATAACACGCGGAGCGCATCCAATGGCTTTGGTAATTGCAGGAATGGCCGAGCCAACACCATCAAAGAGGCTAACGATGGCATACGGATGGGCTTTAGAATACCTAACCCGTTTGGGGGGAGAGGCATCTTTTTCATTTGGAATAGAACGGTTGGACGTGCTGCTCTCACTTCTCACAGGGGGGGGCAGGTCAGCATGATGGCCAGTAGGGGGACTTGTCCCTCTGCACTCGTCATTTGGGTTAGCCTGAGCCTCATCAGGTCGCAGGGATTCGTTCGCACCGCCTGGGGCACTGGTATCCACACTGATAGGCTCGAGCTGTGCATCTTCATGAGCGTGAAGAGAAGCTTCGGACTCCGCGCGGACACCCTCAGGAGGGAGGTGGCTAGTGTCTTGTGGATTATGTGTATGTAGGCCAACCATGGGTACCCCACGGTGGCCCTCTGTTGTATTGTCATGCTGACTATGGTGTAGATTGGGAGTAGCCGGTTGTGTAATGGTCTGTGCAGCACCAACCATGGGTACCCCACGGTGGCAGATTGTTGTGTTGTGGCAATGACTACTATGTAGATTGGGAACGGCAGACAGCGCAGTGGTCTGCGCATAACCAACCATGGGTACCCCACGGTGGTTCACAGCTGCATTATCGTTCTGAGCAATATGTTGACTGGGTACGGTTGCTTGTACAACGGTCTGGACATCACCAACCATGGGTACCCCACGGTGGCATCCAGCCGTGTTATCGTCCTGAGCGATATGTTGATTGGGGGCGGCAAATTGTGCAGTGGTTTGGACGTCCCCAACAATGAGTACTCCTTGGTGGTTACCATCAATGTCTCTCTCAGGTCCGGCATGTTCAACTTGCAGAAGGGGCGAGTTATGCAGTGGATTGGAAGGGGAACCAACCGTGGGTACCCAAGGTGATCCCCCATTCCCTCGTCTGAATGTGAAAGCGGGCGTGTTGGAGTATCATGCTGGTGCAGTTCTTCCCCTGGGGGAGGAGGTTCCGTCTGAGGGTTAGTTTGCTTGTTTTGCACAACGTCGTGAGCGTCGTTTGGGCAGGCATCACTTCTCCGTCTTTTTGGGCAGGTTGGAGAAATTATATCTTCTCGCGCTGATTCCAAGAGAATTCTTGGGTTTCGCCTTGGGCTGTTGAGGACGGTGTGGTGGCTTGTTGGAAGTGATTGTATCAGGGGCACTTGCTTTGTACTGTTGAGGTTGAAATGGATAAGATTGGTGATCTTGTCGTCGAAAAATGAAACCCCAAACTACCGAGGTAGCCTTCAGCTGTGCAATAGGGATCCATGTGTGACCTTGAAGATTATCAGAAATAAGAACTTGATGTTCAGTGCATCGTTCAATAACCAGGAAATGGTGCGATGACTTGCCTTGGACAATTATGATACCTGTGACAACAAAAGCATGTGATACAGGGTGAGCACAAACAGTGGGGGTATTGAAAGGTTGTCCCAAAAGATGTAACGCTTTATTCGCCGATGGAAGTTGTTCAAATGGACTGGTGATTTTCAAAGTGAAAATTTTGCACCCTTCAATTTCTTCATGGCTCAACAGGTCTTCATCGCTGCAGTCACTATCATGAGAAAAGCCTACGTCGTCCCTATGAAGTGCAAGGCGTGGGTGACGATCTGCAATCATTTGCGGGAGGTCGATGGTGTCATTCTCAAGGTTAACCACTAGCATAGTGTCAAAAAGAGGTACCGATACTTGACCAGATGTACCGCATGAGATGCAATTTAGTTTGAACTGCGCAAAGAAAAATTCGCAATGGTTTGGGAATAAATCATCGCATACAGCAATGATGGCAGTCTCGAGGTCGGAAACCTGTCCAGGGGGGAAGGCCTTGAAATTCAAGTAGCTCGCAAAAGCAGCGCAAACCTCTTGGATGCTTACTCGTCGTCTTTGTACTGTGGCTGTCTGGTCAGACCAGGTCCATCCGTTGCCAATGGCGCACAGGACTAATTCTCTAATGTGACCATGAAACATGTTATCACTCCAGGGTGCATGGGTGAGAACTCGAAGCGCAGTAACCGCATAGCACATGTAGCTCGAGAATTGCAGTAAATAACATGTAGCCAGTTTAGCAAAGTAGTCAGAGTCAGCATGGGAAAAGGAATTGGGCCAACCAGTAACGATTTCTTTACATGAGAGGAGAAAATCTCTACTTTGTTCGCTGCTGCAAAGAATGTTGTCAATGGGGTTAAAAGCAGCCTTTACAAAGATGACGTCATCACTGGTATTGTCTTCAATAGCAGCATCATCCTTTTGTTGGCAGGCAGTGTTGTGCGTGAGGTAATCGATAACTGTTGGTGACAAAAGGCTACCAGAGGCTTTATTTCCATTGTTGGTGCGGTTGGATTGCTGGCTGGATTGACGGCCTTTTGGTGTGGGGGTGTTGGATTGCGAGGGATGATTGTCGAGGGAGCTCTTACCGGCTGTTTGCTTCACTTTCGGAGTATTGTCTGCATTGGCTGCGGGTTGTGTGAGGCTCGCAACACTGGGTGGAGCTTGGGCAGGGGGAGTTTGTTGAGGGGTGTTAACATTCTTGGCAGTATCATCTTGAGGTGGGGGTACCGCAACTGCGTTAGGGGTAGGAATGGCCGGAGAGTTAACATGGTCAGTGTTATCCAACCGTGGGTACCCCACGGTGGTAACAACTTGGCGGCCAGTTAACGGTGTGGTGTTGTAGTTGGAGTGTGTCGCATTTGGCAAAGTAGCACTGTTCGTGTGAGTATTAGGTGTATATTGCGCTGATTGAGAGTACTTGCCAGGTGTGACTTCACAATTGTTGTTTGTTGTATTATGATTCCGTGTATCATGGGTATGTGTGTTGTTTTTGCAACTCCGTGAGTCGCTAGTGGCGTCACGTAGGCCGTCATCCTCAGGATCAATGAGTGTCGCTTCACATTCCATAGGTACAGTGTCACTGTTTTCACGAGTAGCCGGCTGGCCATCAATTGCATCCTGTTTCGGGTGGTTTGCACCACCAGTTCGCACGGGCGACATTTCCACATCACTGCCAGGGTGCACCTCCTTTTGGGCACACCCGGTCCTTCTGGATCGAGATGGCGGGCAATAGGTAGGCCTAATACCAGCTGATGTTGGAAAAGACTGTCCACGCGTGGCTGTGCCTCTGGCGTGAGGCATCCCGTTACCATTCGAGAAATTCTTGGATGGCATGGTATTAGTATACTGACCTTTCATTCCAGCATGCGTCGTACTGGCAGTGGAGGCTTCTTGGGATGACTCCATGCAAGTATGTGCCTCTCGAAGGCGACAGCATTCCAGTTTGTCAATGACCTGTGAGATCGGAATCCCTGGGGGGAGTGTGACAAAGATGGAAGATGGTTCAAAGGTACGTATGATCAATTCGTCGTAATATCGAACTTTCCATTCGTCGCGTTCAAAATGGATGGATTTCAATTGGAAGCACTGTTCTGGCCCAAGAATAACATGGTAAAAAAGCCACTTGTGGTAGTCTTTGTATTTGATAAACTCGTGATGTTGAAGTTCAAGTTTTGCCATACTAGGATTCGTTGTGAAAGCTTCCTGCACAAAGGAGTTGTCACAATAATTGGCCTTTTGTAAGCAATCAATTAAGGAGAGATTCAACTCTTTGGGTGAGAAAAACCATGCAGGTGGTTGGGACGATATGGCAATAATGTTCGTAAAGTCATGCATAGAATCAATAACGGTGGTGCAGAGGTCATAGTATCGTCTTGATGAATATTTTTTTTCGTGTTCGAAAGAGATATGACTGACTCTGCCTTCTTTTGGAATCATTTGTTGGGCAATGACTTTGTTCCAATGGTCCCTTCTGGTTTCAATCTCTGTGAGGGGGATATCAGCACGAAAGGCTTCCGCTGAAGGGCATTGGTGTTGTATCGCAACTTGACAATAGTCAAAATGTAACAAAAGTGGTAGCGAGTCTTCATGTTTGATATCGATGTCAAAACAGAGACATTTCTGCTGCGATAAATCAACTTGACACCAACGGATTGAAAAATTGACAGCACCAAATTTTTGTTTGAGCGATTGGCCTAAGGCTGATTGTTCTAATTGGTCCTCAATGCAAATTGACGGGTGAATCTCGTTCCATAGGATTTGCGCAGGGGCGTACTGGAAGGATCCAATTTTGCCGAATTTGACTTGAAAGTGGTTAAAGTCATTGGCGGTATGAGTGCCTTGTGGGTCAGAGTGCGTCATATGAATAGTGAATGCTCCTTGCTTTGGGCCAATAGGTAAATGGACATCGATTGGAAGAAGGGCCAGGTGAAGGTTAATAACAAGTGACGCGGGTCCAAAAATGGCAAGTCTTTTGTAGTTCATGAAGTGGTACCTCACTTTCAGGTTTGCTAACTGCACAAGGATTTCCAATAGGGCAGCACTTGAGAATGCCTTTAAATCAAGTACCGACATAGTGATTCCATGTGGGAAATGCTCTTGGAACTCTTTGTCATTCCATGGAAAGAAATTTTCCACTTGGCACTCAGCAAGTCCATGCGACCAAGCAGCATCGATGGTTGGCTGCATCACCTTCTCAACAAGTTCGATTGCTGCCAGACTGTCATTGGCAACTTGTACAGTGAGTGAAGTAACATCGACTTTATCTGAGATTCGGTGACATCCATTGGGTCGTCGAAAGTCAATGTAATTAACCACTGAAAGACTTTGTAACTCGTTGACAGTATGGTGACGCTCAACCACTGTTCTGGGGAAAACATACTCAAGAGTTCTGCTAGGTTGGGTCCAGGTTACTTGGCAATGTTCAGCATTCGGTTCGACCTGACATGCAATAAGGTATTTTTCCTGCTTACTACTGGGACAGACGGTAATACCCAAGTTCTGCATGAATCCGATATGCTGGACCTTATCATGAAGAAGATTAAACAACCATGCAGAGGCTTCAAATTCACTGGTGTTACTGGGGCACGTGAAGACAAAATGCACAGAGATGTCTTTGTTGAAACATATGTCTACGAATTTTTGAAGGACATATGCTTTGGGGAGTAATAGGCATAAACCAACTCCTGTATCACTGTGGTCAAAGGCTTCTTCATAAGTAATCACTGTGCCAGAATATCTATTAGGATCGATGTCACTGGGGCAGTTGGCAACAAACAGGTGTTCTTTGCCAAGGCTCGACACGAGTTCAATGGCTTGTTGTTCAACAGTATCATAAGAGTTCAGATCCATGGAGTCAACTATAACCCAGAGTACCCCTGGGTATAGTGACCACACAGATACAGAACAGGCAGGTACACTGGACAGAAAGAGACAATACACAAACAAAAGGCAGACAACAAAAACAGAAACACAAAGACTACACTGGGTACCCCAGCGAGCCAATGGCAAGAACAAGAACAAACACAAGAGAGAAATACACTGGGTACCCCAGGACTTCTCAAGTGTTAAACAAGGTTCAAAACTGGTTTGTTCAGCAAGCACAACCAATGCAAAACTAAACAAACAAGAGAGGGTAAATCTTAAAGACCGAAACCAAGAGAAACCCCCCCTTCCCCGATACACTTATAAACAAAAACCAGGTTGACGGGCACTTTGTGCTCTTCCTACAGCAGTACTACCCTAGCCCCTTTATACTGGATCCCTTGAAATTAACTCAAGCAAAGCACCCAAGTTGGATGTTTGCACCCACGAGTTAAAATCAAGTTAGCCAGTCCCACGGGGTTTGAGCCGATACAGCTTGAGCCAAAGGGGGTTGCGGATGCACAGAGTCTTATCTTCCTGCAGGACTCTGTGTCCCAATTGTCGCGCACCCAACAGGCAATGGAAGAAACCTATGCCTTGCGATTGCACACCAGACCCGTTGCAGGCATCATTAGTGAGCAAGAATGCAGAGCCCTTCGCACAGCTGGTTGCTGCTTGAATAGTCTGCGAATTCGGGTGGAAGCCCGCACCAATATGATAGAACGAGCAGTCATCGACCGACAACTGCTGCTTATGCAACATGGTGTGGAACATCACCCTATAGAGGAACTCGACACTGCTGACACAAGCTGTCCATCAAGAACCTCTGCAGAACATTTTGATACCTGTACAGACCCCTGCCTGAACAATCCAAACAGGTGACTGGTTGCATACCAACACCAGTGCAGTCCAATCTGCATCCATTGCAACTTGAGCGTATCGGCTCAACCCGTGAGACTGGCTAACTTGATTTTAACTCGTGGGTGCAACGTCCAACTTGGGTGCTTTGCTTGAGTTGGATACTGACCAGTTACAATGCACTCACTTCAGCACTGGCTTTGTGAGTGGTACAGCATGACAAGACAGCTATTCTGCTGCTCCCTTTGCCGCTCAGAACGGATGCAACCAGTTACCACAGGTGACATCATGATGCTTGGAAAAGAACTCCTGAGTGGACTCTGAGAGTGCCCTGAGCATAGTGCCGCTTCTTTCTTTTTCACCCTAGATCATGTCTCACCACCGGTTTCACCATTCCCGCCTTTTCACCACTCTCGTTGCGACCCGGCGTTGTCGGTGTTTGCTTCGGAGTGCGAGGGTGACAAGTCATGCCTTAATGGCTGCTCCTTGTGATCTCGGGGATCCTGGCTGGGGGGATCCCTGGTTTCCGCATCGAGCTGTGTTGTTTTCTTCGCCCTTTTGTATGGCCCTGTTTGTGTTCGTTGTGTTTCTGTTTGTGGTTTTGCTTTGGCCATACTTCGATGACACACAAGATGTTATCGCGTAGTGAATTGCCGTAGCTGACCGATGTCCCACATCAGGGGTTTGTGCTTTCTGTTGTCGTTGTTTTTTGTTTGGTTTTGGGTTGGTTGTTTTTGTTTGTTGCCTTGTTGTTTTTTGCTTTGTGTTTGGTTCTTCTTGTTCGGTTTTGCCGTGTGTTGCCCTTGTTTGATGGGACAGTCCACTGGACTACGTACAGGCCCTGGTCAGCCATCTTTTGAGGCTATCTGAATAAGACCGCCCTGCATGTTAATTTGTTAATTCAACCGTTGCAGCAATATGACATGTTTAACGACCTGGCGAAAGCCATGAAGGCGTTGGACGGAAAAAAAGGAGGTCGACTTAGAACCCTTATCGGCGCATCTTTCCAACTGGCAAAGTGCGGAGGATGACCTGACTTTAACAAGACAATGCGTCTCATCCACGAAGTGCGGAGTGAATGAAACCAGTCCTTCTCTTGTCTCTGATCCAGACTCCAATCTGGATGAGAGAACGCTCCACCACCATCAATTTGAGCAAAAGGGTAATCCGATAATTGTTTGATAGGCATTAGATGATTCAATGAGGACCAATGTAAGTCCACCGGGGAGTTGTCCAACAAAGGTCCCACCAAGCCTGCAAATTTCTGTGCCAATGGGGTTGGATACTGGGCTGTAGCTCGACTAGCATAAGCCCCTGTATCATCTCGGAGACCTTGAAGTCGTACATGCGAATCAGGAGGGTGATGACAAAGACCGCCCAATGCCCGAAGTCCTGAAAAACCGGAAGCAAACATCCACGCTTTATAAATATCCAAACCATAGTTGCAAGCCGCAATATTGATGCAATAGGCCCCAATCAGTTGGAGAAATTGTCGAACGACCGGTTCTAGCCAGGACATTGCATTCAAGGGTTGCTCCAAATGAACATGGCCACCTGAAAGAAATACCAAAGTGAGAACTTCAACACAGCGTGATAGCATAAGAAAGCTTTCTTGAACACGTTGAAGCTCCCACGCATTGAGATTCGGTAGTCCGGATAGATGTTCCGGAGAGCGGAGGGCTTTCGGACCATTGTCTTGTCGAAGCTTGAGTCGGCTGTATTCGCAGCATGATGGACTAGCTGCCCCATAACCGACCTTGCCACTCGCTGCAACCCGTAATAAATCTTCAAACGGACCCTCTTCCAAGAGGTCCAATGATGAATCCAATAAAATATCAAATGAAAGAACTGGATGTCCCTGATCAAGAAGAGCCATGGATAACGGTCGTGTAACGCCAGAGTAAATATCCAAAAAAATCTTGCCCGCAGGAATATTAGTCAAAGCCGAAGTGGAAATAGATGAAGGAATTGTAGTTGAGGGAGGCCCATCTTCCCCCAATGGGAAAGTAGCGCCATTGTGGATCTGCTCCTTTGTCTCCGGTGGAGGTGAGGGCGAACGGCCCTGTTGACATGATGCATTCTGTTGAACCGAGTTTTGAACTGAGTCCACCAGGTCCATGAGGTCTGTCAATAAAGGATCTGCCTCGATGTTTTGGTCATGCATGGTGAAAACTGTTTCTGGATCCCCTTCAGGGAGTCAGTGAGGCGTCGCAAAGTGCGACATCGCCCCATGATTCTTGCCACAGGCTTTCCCCTCCACAGGATAAGCACACACATGTTGGAAGCCACAAGTAGGATTCTGGCAGCGGCCCATCTGAAATCGCATGCAGAGTTGCTTGAAGTTCCCATCCTTTTGAATTTCGGTGATCCATTGGGTTCGGCCTTTGGATTTGCCCGCATTGTGTTTGCCCTTAGACTTGCCCTGACCTTTGCCTTTCGGTCCCTCCGATCTCGGAGAGGATGCTTGTGGTGAAGGAGCCGTCGGAAGGCGAAGTGCTCGAGGACGTGGTTGTAGCAAACTGGGTAGGTCGTGACGGAGATTGGTCATCTCGTGCAAGCAATCATCCATGGCCCAACCCTTCTCCATAAGTTCTGCAATTACGGTCCAAACCTTCTGGTCCGCAGACTGAGCTTCTAAGATACTAGGGTTCCTGAGGTCACCCTCATATTTGGCTGTCAAGAAGCCCAAGAACTTGTGGGTATAAGCCTTGAGATTGGCCAGGTGCGCGCCTTGGCACAAGGCAATAGCTCGATCGTGAACTTCGAGCATGTTGCGGATGGAATTGACTCCCATGGAGTTGTTGGAGATGTCCAAAGAAGGAGGATCATCGAGTAATAGGGCGTGTAGGCCAAGAGTATCCAACCGAGGCATCTTCTGAGCTCGATTGCCGGAGATCTCTTCCGACTTAGTCAGGGAGATGCGATACTTCCATGGGATCCATTTCCATGTTTTCTTGGTGAGCTGATCATGCACCAAGCTCACAAGGCGAGTGGATGGAAAAACATCTGCATGAATAAGTTCGGACGGATAGTTGGAGATGAACTTCTGCTTCATGGCCAAGAGGACTCCACTTTCCAACTTGGGGGGAATGACTCCACCCAAGATCCTGCTGCTGGATTGGTGGTCACCGCTGGCGTAGGAGTGGAGGAAGTGGGTCCCTGGAAAGGCTGTAGAGATTGAAAAGCTGTACGTAGACAGGCCTTCTGAAATGTTGACAAAGTATGTGAAGGATGACCACTCGTGAAGGACATCTTCAAAACCTTGGGAATCTGCTGCAGCCATGCGAAACGTTTGGCACGTCCAACCTTCCATCATTAAGGCATTCGTGAGGTTGGAGTCGACCCCACTCTTGGTCAGGATATCCTCCAAGGTCTCGGACGCCATGGCAACGTAAGGCTAGAGGCTGTAGCGCTCCCCCGGTGAGAAATACAAAAAGATGCCCTTACTTTGGGGGATGAAAAGAAAATGAAATGACAAAATAAGACCCCAAATACTTTGTGCAATTGCGTTGCACAAAAATGATAACCTTGTGCAATTGCGTTGCACAATCTTGACAAACCAGTGCAAATGCTTTGCACATAAATGATAACTTCGTGCAAATGCGATGCACGATATGGATAAAAGGTGCAATTGCGTTGCACCATTGTGATATGGTAGTGCAAATGCGTTGCACTACTATGATAATCTTGTGCAAGGTATTGCACAAACACGCATAAGTGTATTGCATAAACATAACAATCAGTGCAAATGCGTTGCACTACATAATAATTAGTGCAATTGCGTTGCACTACTGATAGGTGCCCCACCGGGTGCACTCGAGCCATCTGCGGATGACTTCTTTCTTCATGCAGGCATGCATGAAACGCACATGACAGGTATGCCATGTTTGGGACTCACTGCGAGAGTACCCGTTCAACTCACGGTTGAATCACATGTCAATCGCGATGACATGTAGGGGAATCCTCCCCTTTTGAAACGCACACCAAAATAAAGCCCATAGCTTTGGGGAAAAATAAAACTTGCAGATTGAGGTCACCGACCCATGAAAAACCACAAAAACAGGCGCAATACCAATTTTTTAAACCCGCCTGATATAGGATCTATCCAGACCCTTGCAGTAGTTGGCAAGCACGCCAAACTTTCCTGCACGCTGCATGCTGGCAAAACGGCATGGAGGTATCTAATCTATCCAAGTTTTAGCCTCCACTCCACGCACTTGGCGTCCACATGCCGGTTTGAGTGGCTGTCCCTGCCAACGAGGACGCCAGTCTTCATCATCGCCAGCCTTGACCAGTGCATGAACCACTGAACGGTATCGTCCCACCAGGACCTCATCCATCTCCATGGGCCCAAGATCAACTTTGGAGGTCTTGGGTTGTGGTTCCACCACCTCTTCTTCGGAAGAGGAATCGGAAGAACTGTCCGAGCTGTCGTCGGAGGATTCGAATTTTTCTGGAGAGATAGTCTCCGCTGCTGCATTGAAATTGAACCATTGAAAATCAAACGGTTGGAGGGGCTTCACAAACTTCTCCAGTACCACAAGAGGTTCCACCATAGGAGCTTGGCTGCCCCTATGCTGAGCAATGGCTGGTCGCCATCCGTTCTGTACCTCATGGATCATCTTACGCTGGTAGGTCAGAGAAGTCCATACCACATCACGAGAGTATGTGTCCAAACTGCTGTTTGGATCTGAATGGTGGCCTTGTGATAGCCGTTGCTCCGGTGTAACTTTCTCATGCAGTTGTGGACCCCATGACAATAAGGTGGCTTTGAGTGAATGCAGTGTGAAGTTCAACTTCAAGTCCTGCAATGGATCGGACCTCTGTCGCCACGGACAGCCCAGGAACTTACGGAGGTAAAATAATGCTGTTGCGTAGTCCATGGGAACTAACGGATACACTGGGCCCTGGTCATCAACCAGAGGAAGCAACAAATCCAAGTCAGATAAACCTGATCGTTCCAATACTGCATCCAATACCGTTAAAAATCGCCACAACCAGTTGTGTGTTCCTTTGCTAAGAAAGCCCTCAGCTGCAATAGCCAGGGGCATTCCGCTGACTGCAGTTTTGGATCGCCAGGTAACACCTCTCATACCTCCCTCATAGTTTGGTCAGAGCTACAACATCTGATTCTACAACGATGCTAGCTCTTCACCAACAATTAAAAGAGCAACATCACCAAGAATGGTTGCACTTGCTCGAGACAGCCGGTGATGCTAGCGACTTGGTGAAGGCTACACGCGACAGTCCTAGCGATGCAGTTCACCGCTCCCGGGTCATTGCGAAATTCGCCCCATCTACATTGGCGGCCTACTTCCGATGTTGGAACCATTGGGTTGACTTTTGCCTGCTACATGATGCCAGCCCATATCATCCACCCACGGTGTTGTTGGCAGATTTTTTGCAAGTCTCATCCCAGAGAAGTGCCCTTGGCGTTGCAACAGCCCAATCAAGGGCCTTGCACTGGATTACGAAATATGCGGGATTTCCCTTGCTTAAACAAGGCTACGGCGCGGTTAGCGACCCGGGGTAATTCATTGATTTTTCATGATGCTTGGTTCACCAAATCATGGTATTTGCAAGGTTTTGTAAAAACGTGATAAAAACGTCAAATCGTAGTTACTTTGGGGCCTACTACCAAAAGTGCGTTTCGTGTGAATGAAGCGTTCATCGATTTTCAATACCCCTGAAACGAATTATTGTTTTTTTTTCGTTTTGTTGGAGAAATTTAGTTACATCTGACCACCAGTCATTGAGCAACACTTCTTTTTCAACTCACCCTTGCAAGTTCTTCAGCGTCGACTCTTCTTGGCCAGCTTTCCCAGTTCCTTCCACAGGTTATGACCTGAGTTGCGTCTGTACATGAAGGCTTTAATCTAGTCCAGCAAGCGCCGGTCGACACGGCGATCTAACATCCCCACCCCACCCCAACCCACTGACGTGACGTCAGTTATGCATGTGACGCAAGTTAACATGAACGTTAACATCCCCACCCCAACCCAACCCAGTGACGTGACGTCAGTTGTGCATGTGACGCAAGTTAACATGAACGTTAACATCCCCACCCCAACCCAACCCAGTGACGTGACGTCAGTTGTGCATGTGACGCAAGTTAACATGAACGTTAACATCCCCATCCCCACCCCAACCCAGTGACGTGACGTCAGTTGTGCATGTGACGCAAGTTAACATGAACGTTAACATCCCCACCCCACCCCAACCCAGTGACGTGACGTCAGTTGTGCATGTGACGCAAGTTAACATGAACGTTAACATCCCCACCCCACCCCAACCCAGTGACGTGACGTCAGTTGTGCATGTGACGCAAGTTAACATGAACGTTAACATCCCCACCCCATCCCAACGCAGTGACGTGACGTCAGTTGTGCATGTGACGCAAGTTAACATGAACGTTAACATCCCCACCCCACCCCAACCCAGTGACGTGACGTCAGTTGTGCATGTGACGCAAGTTAACATGAACATTAACATCCCCACCCCACCCCAACCCAGTGACGTGACGTCAGTTGTGCATGCATGAATTTCAAGAGCAACTTGCCTCCAATCAGCAAAAATGCCAAAAACGCAGGGGTCGTTAATGGCGCCGTAGGCTTAAACAAGCACTTGAAGCTCCAATCACGAGGGCCTACACCATCCCAACAGAAGTGGCCCCGAGGAAGGAAGCGGCACCCTTACCACTTAGCTTCGTGGTCCACCTTGAGTCATGTCTTCTCAAAGACACTGGGACACCTGCTGACTGCCTCCTCATGGGCTCCATCTTAGTCTTGGTGTGGTCATCCCTCCGATGGAGCGACGCTCTCTGGGTTTCGCCATGTGATCTAGTGGAAGATTCAGACATTATCAGGGGTGTTGCAGCCAAAACTAAAACGACTTCCCGTGGAATGCCCTTCGCCTTCGTGAAGTCCGGCTTGCTTGCAGTGAATGCGCAAGTGTCCTGGTCAACCAAGTGGCTGAATTTGGTCCGACAGGCATTGCAGAGAAATTCTGAGCTGTTTGCAGGCTTCAATCCAGACTTCCTGATACCACAATGTGGTTGTTGCTGCAGTCACATCGTGATGCTTCGGTTCTCAGTGTGGGTGTTCATTCACCCAAGGTGACGTTGCTCAGCTGGGCGAGGCAAATAGGCGCCTCTGAAGAACTTCGTATGGCCCAAGGACACCATCGTCAATTTGGTGCCAAGTTCAATGTTGCTCTATATGGCCGAGACGATGTCCATCCTGCGTTTCAACTGCAACTTCAGTCAGATTATCCAGAGGATCTCTGCAGGCTTTCGTCCGGTTATACCCCTTTTACGGGGTGGTGCGAAGCCTGTTTCAGATCGCCCTGTATCTCTGCCAGCGGTTGCTGATCATGTACCTGTTGCCATTCTTAATACGAACCTGGTGCTGGACAAGGACCTTACTCACAAGCACCATGCCTTGTGCCGTGACATCAGACTGGTGAGAGTTGCAAATACGCATGTGAACTCTGTTCCTGACATCCACAAACTGCATTTGCGTTCTAGGCGTGTATCGGTGGGCATCATTGACTCATCATCTCCCAATCGCTTATTGGAATGCGATGCTCATGCCGCGTTGCATGCCTGGGAGCAGCTCCTGACGTCAACACCCTTTTTCATTGTCTATGTCACCACCCACACCCATCGAAGTTTCAGCCACTGCGGACGCCATGGCTTCCAAGAATCTAGCGGGCCTGGGTGGAGCTGCTTTCTTTCCCGACGGTTCCTGTGTTTGGTTTCAATTCCAAATCACTCTGGAAGAGGCGTCAACACATTGGGCATGGGTTGACCAGGATATGCAGAAGCACATCGGAGCTTGGGAGTACTGCATCGAAGCTACCTTGCCAAGCTGCAGAAATGTTGTCTCCTGCATCCAAGGCAGTGACAACAGTGCAGCCGATGCAGCCAGTGCAAAAGGGCTGTCTATGACACCGGCCACGGCTTGCGTCCTTGCCCCTTTCTTTGCATTCATGCATCGCTGTCAGATCTATCCTAAGATCACGCACATCCCAGGTCATCTCAATGACATTGCAGATGGGTTGAGCAGACTCAAGCAGCCTCTTCCTGAACCCCTCTCACGGTCCAACCAGTGTGAGGTGCGGTGGCAGAGCCTGCTTGATCCTGCCAAAATCTTCATAGCTCAGACCGGCCGAAAATGGCCTGTGAAGTTTGACTTGGGCGGAAAAAGGGTGCTTGCAGTGGTCCACAGACTAAGGGTTCATCAATCGATCATTTGTTGGGGAGTCGCACTCCGGCTGGTCGATTTTCGATCCTGTTTTGGTGTTTCAGGTACTCCCCACAATTTCACACAACCTGCTACTGCCCCGTTTGTTTCGGGTGTGTACGTTTAGGTTGTTTATGGGGGTGCCACTGATCTGTATAGATATTGTCTGTACTTTGGTTCAACCCGCTGGTACCACAATAGTAGTACAGAACTTCAGATCCGCTTTGCACCAAGTCTAAGCAATATGCTGAACCCTGCTTCTGCACTGCACCCATACCTAAGTCAACATGTACTTTAGTTTGTGAAAGCTGAAGCAACGGAAGTCGCACTGTGAACGTGTTTTGTACTTGTACATATGTGTTCACAGGTAGAACCCGGAACTTCTGTGATCCGTTGCCGTTTTTGCTTCAAGCTTTCACACGTTCTGTCTTCCCTCCACCATGCCCTTTGCTCCACCATACGTGGCTATGCAGGTGGTGAGTAGTGTTTCAGGTACTCCCCACAATTTCACACAACCTGTTACTGCCCCGTTTGTTTCGGGTGTGTACGTTTAGGTTGTTATGGGGGTGCCACTGATTTGTATAGATATTGTCTGTACTTTGGTTCAACCCGCTGGTACCACAATAGTAGTACCGAACTTCAGATCCGCTTTGCACCAAGTCTAAAAAATATGCTGAACCCTGCTTCCATACCTAAGTCAACATGTACTTTAGTTTGTGAAAGCTGAAGCAACGGAAGTCGCACTGTGAACGTTAAGCAACTCTTGGATGAGATGTGGTGCTTTAGCATTGGTGAGCAGATCTCGCAATCAACGCACGAGTTTTTAGGTGAACAGATTCTTCGAAAGCCTTTGGACGACTTGCAACTGAGCCCAATAGCCGTGAGACACTAGCCGAGTGTCTGCAGTTTGCAATTTGGATGTAGCAACCTTTAGTCAAAAACTTAGGTTGAGGCGGGGTGATCGGATTTGACCTGATCCACATCCCATATATATCAGTGTAAACACTTGCATGCATTGGCATTTCACTTGAACTTGTGACTTCAACATGTCGTCATTTGCAGTTGCCATGACATGCATGTACAGTTGAATCATACATATATCCACAGGCGTTTCGCTTTCAAGGAAAAAAACAATTTTTGAATTTGCAACGGATTCGATCCATGTATACATGCAAATACACAATATGGATATATGGACATGTTTGTTTTCCTTTCCTGTGAGTCCTCAATTTGGTTTCTTTCCGTCAGGAGCGGTTTCATTCGCCATCTTGATTTCCACTAAATATAACCTATTGATTTCTATAGTATAGCAGTTGGGTACCGCGGTTTCGACCAGGAGCAAACAGAAGCGTGCTCGGCCCAATCGGTTGACATGCAGCCATTTGAGATCGCTGAAAAAAATTGATTGGGTGCGATCTCGACGATGGGTGCGTGTCTCTGCTCTGCCCAGCAGCACTGTCTCGTTTTTGGTTTTGAGATGTCCCGATATTTTGTCGTCAATCTCTTTCTGTCTTGAGACCCTGGATACTTTATGCTTCCCATGCTTCCGATGCTTCCTGCATTAGTGAGTCCAGAGTCTAAACATGTCCAAATTTCAAGAAACGGCCGTCACCTTCGCCAGGATCATGACGAGGACCCAGATCCACGGGTCATGAACTCGGAGGGTACTTGTTCCAAACAGACTCAATACGAAGTGCAAGGATTACCGAGCTGATCTCACTGCTCTGCAGTGCTTGTGCATGCGGGTGTGCGTAAGATTCGCTATTTGTTGAGTCGAAACATCCTATGATTGCTGTTTTGTTGCATGCGGTGCGTTTTGCCATTCGAAATCGAAACATGCTTGAGAAGATTCCAGGTTCTAGATTACTCTTGAAAGGCTTAATTCCATGAATTCTGGACGAGAATCATGAAGGATTTGAATCCACGTCATCCGTAGCCACCTACACCGCAACCAAACCCTATCCAAATCAAAGTTGACTTAGCTCCTCACATTTTCTCACATGAAGTGCATCAGGCAACGGACCTTGGAACGCTGAATCCTCAGGGATACTTCTTGGAGCGGAGGTTGCCATGGGCTTCAGTCACTGAACTTTACAGTTCCAATTTGATCCAATTTGGTCTATCTATCTACCGTACATCTATCGATCTATCCATATCTATCTACCTCTATCGTTTTCTATCTATCTTACTATCTTTATCTATGTTTTTCTATCTCCATCATTATCTAAATTTTTCTATCTCCATCTTTATCTATGTTTTTCTGTCTCCATCTTTATCTATGTTTTTCTATCTCCATCTTTATCTATGTTTGTCTATCTCCATCTTTATCAATGTTTGTCTATCTCCATCTTTATCAATGTTTTTCTGTCTCCATCTTTATCTATGTTTTTCTATCTCCATCTTTATCTATGTTTGTCTATCTCCATCTTTATCAATGTTTGTCTATCTCCATCTTTATCTATGTTTTTCTATCTCCATCTTTATCTATGTTTGTCTATCTCCATCTTTATCTATATTTTTCTATCTCCATCTTTATCTATGTTTTTTTTAATCTCCATCTTTATCTATGTTTTTCTATCTCCATCTTTATCTATGTTTTTCTATCTCCATCTTTTTCTATGTTTTTTCTACCTCCATCTTTATCTATGTTTTTCTATCTCCATCTTTATCTATGTTTTTCTATCTCCATCTTTATCTATGTTTTTCTATCTCCATCTTTATCTATGTTTCTTCTATCTCCATCTTTATCTATGTTTTTCTATCTCCATCTTTATCTATGTTTTTCTATCTCCATCTTTATCTATGTTTTTCTATCTCCATCTTTATCTATGTTTTTCTATCTCCATCTTTATCTATGTTTTTTCTATCTCCATCTTTATCTATATTTTCCTATCTCCATCGTGATCTATGTGTTGTATCTCCATCTGTATCTATGTTTTCTATCTCCAAATCTTTATATCTGATGTTTTTTCTATTCCATCTATCTCTTGTTTTCTATCTCCATCTGTATCTATGTTTTTTCTATCTCCCTCGTTATCTATGTTTTGTCTATCCTCCATCTTTAATAGATGTTTTGCCTATGTCCATCCATCTTGTATCTATGTTTTTCTATCTCCATCTTTATCTATGTTTTGTCTATCTCCCATCTTGTATCTATGTTTTCTATCTCCATCTTGATCTATGGTTTTTTCTATCTCCATCTTTATCTATGTTTTTCTATCTCCATCTTTATCTATATTTTTCTATCTCCATCTTTATCTATGTTTTTCTATCTCCATCTTTATCTATGTTTTTTCTATATCCATCTTTATCTATGTTTTTCTATCTCCATCTTTATCTATGTTTTTCTATCTCCATCTTTATCTATATTTTTCTATCTCCATCTTTATCTATATTTTTCTATCTCCATCTTTATCTATGTTTTTCTATCTCCATCTTTATCTATGTTTTTCTATCTCCATCTTTATCTATGTTTTTCTATCTCCATCTTTATCTATATTTTTCTATCTCCATCTTTATCTAAGGGTATAGCGATGTGCCATGATCAAGTGCATACTCCTGACATCTCATGACATCTCCTGACATCTCATGACGATGGTGGTGATGATGGCGACGATGACGATCCTTTCAGGTTTAAGACGGGTTTTCCATTTTTTTGCCAGGTGGAGTCTGATTCCAGGTATGAACTGCTATGCCATCTATGCGTATGTACCCACCACAATGATGATGATGATGATGATGATGATGACGACGATGACGATGACGATTGTGATTGCAATTGCGATGACTTGCTATGATTTGCCGTTTTTTGCCACGTGAAGTCTGATGCCAGGCGGCCTTGGCTTGGAGGCCTTACGTTTGGGACCTGAGGAAATATCTGCCTAAGACATCATGTGTGAGTTATCTAGAGAAGTGGAAAAACACTCTGGACAGGCATTCTGCAGGAAGGAAATGAGCATGGATTTTCCCTATGAGTTCATAAGTTCAAAACTGCAGTCTTGAAGCAAAGTCCTTTCCCTGTGTTTAAGGAAGGGGAAAGGGTGAGCCAAAAGCAAGACATGAGATATTCTGTTGTGCCAAGTGGATCTGAAGAGAATGAATCACGCTAAAGCACAAGCGACGCCATTGCCGCACATTTTCTACACGTAGGTTCTTGAGCTCAAGAGGGCCCCCTTCGCACGAAGCAATTCCATGCAAGAGGGGATCGAACAATCATGCATCAGAATGTAAGTGACCGAGTGGGTCGGTGTCTTGCCAACTGAACCCAGCACAAACAAGTGATTGAGACTGAAAGGAGCGTTCACTCACTCGCCACATTCTTGCATACATGATGTGTGCAATTTCTGTGGCTATCGTGAATCGTGCCCACATCAGACATGTGCTGTCTTTAGAGCACCTTCAGGAGTCATGCATCTAGGGTGTGATTTCTTCAAAAGACACACCAAAGAGACAACATTCTCAACCCTAGATGCATTCTGGAAGGTATGGGAAAGATCACTCAAGATCTTTACGCTCTGGTAAAATTCCAAAGAGTGACGCCCAACTGTCTTCGTCCCAGTTTTCTGGGATATGACAAAAATGAAAATTATTTTTCTCTTCTTCTTGCTGCTTAGCGCGTCTAAGACGCTGAGCTTTCCGTGCTGAAACGAATTCAGTATTGAATCTTACGATCCAAGCTTTACGGGAATGAAACAGTGCCATTTCACGGTATGCCTCAACACTACACTTGGTCAATGAGTTCGCTAAGTTAAGATCAGAAGGCACCCAGGTCGGATGACACATAGTTTCAGGAGCTGTCCCTTGCTGCACCCCAATCATGTCGATGGATGCCCTCGCATCATCAATGGAGGTGCCCAGAGACTCGTTGGTGACCAATGCGTCATAGCATCCTCGGGAATCCATGATCAGCAGACTCAAACATGAAGCCGCCAGACTCTCTGCATTGGTTCTGGTCAGTTTATTGTTGTACATCAACGACCAAAAAACTCGAGTTCTCCAACCTTTATTCTCACATTCTGCAATTGCTTGGCCTTCTGCACTGTTAGATCCAGCTATTACTCTTCGCAATCTCCAGCTACGCCAATCAATGAGAGAAATCAAACATTCTTTCCCCCGCAACACTTCTGTGGTGGTGAGTCCTGTGATGTACCCACCAGTACTTCCTTTCCCTGGGCGATTCTTTTGGGCCGCATCGCCCCAGTGACAGAAAACAAGATCTGAATACGAAAGTTTCTCCTGTCTCCCCAAATTGAAATTGTGAAAAACGATATCTTCTTTTGCAGTCTTTTTCAATTCTTTCAAAATGCTATTGGCTTCTCTCAAATTTGCCAAGCGCTTGTCACTCATAGCAGATGACGCTAAACCAATACGTGCTGCGTATTGTGGTGCTGTTTGGAGTGCGCGCCACTGTGCCTTCATCAGCAATGCTCTGCACTGTGATACTTCGCTGTCAGTCATCAAATCTGAATCTGACCTAGATTTGTCTCCAAAAATTTCCACGGGCTGCAAAGAATTACAAAAATCTTCTTGAGAAACATGAATTGTACCTGTGGATAGTTGACGAAGTCTACACCCAGCATAGATAAAATCTCCCTGTTCCCATGGCGACCAGACATACATCTCCTTCATATTCTTGCGAAATTGCTGCCAATAAGAATCATGAGGATCACCGCCAAAAAGGAAATCATCAACCTGTGAACCAATACGACCGCAGACTTTACCAGTTGAGGGGTTGACAACTATCCAAATACATCGATCTATGGGATGTGAACGTGCACCGAGCTGTCGCAATTTCTGATCTGCATCTTTCCAAAAGATACGCGGGGCATTAGTGGGACCATAAATAGCACCCACTATACGTAATAGTTCCCCAGGCACTACTCCCAACGCATGAGCCAACTCTGGCACCGCACGTGTCCACAGTCGCCGTTTTTCCTCTGAGTTGTCTGCCTGTAAAAAGGCACTTTTCGCGTCTGATGATTCCATGACATGCCCATCCAAAGCCATAGATTGTAGCAATAGATTACGACCAGTTCTTGATATAGTCGGGGATGAAGTCAAAAGTTCAGGTCTACCAGTGATAGGGTCCCGCTTGATAAGATCAGGATGTTTAAACCCCAGCAGAACTACTCTCGCTTTTGCTTTCTTTGTACCAGATTTGTGTACGGGAGTAGGTTCCCCAGGTTTAGGAGGATTTGGTGGAATGATTGGTTTCCAAGTTAAAACCCATCGCATGGGAAGATGGCGACCTGGATTCTCCTCTGCTTCCTTCTGCTCAGTGGCTTCCAAAATCTTGCGTAAAGCCATTGATGAAACCACTTCTGCTACTTCTCGAGCTTTCGCCTCATCAAATAATGGCTGCTCTTCAGGGAGAAGTTTAGAATACGTTACTTCTGTTCCCTTTGACTCCAAAACTCGCTTCACATACAAAATAGGGTTGGAAGTGAATGCATCTGCATCCAGGATATCAAACTCTACGCGATAGCAATCCAAAGGCTGAGAGGATGTACATGAAGAGGAAATGTACGACAGCAAAAATGACTCATCTTCCTTCTCTTTCTCAATCTGATCACGCAAAAGTTGAAGTGATTCTTCTTGTTTCTGCTGAATTTCCAACTGAAAAATCTTGTCCCGGACAAGCTGTTGAACCTCCGGATCTGAAATTTGATAAGCTTGCAAAACTTGTTCAATATTCTTTACTCCCATGGATTTCTCTTCTGGAATATCATCATCATTTAAAGAATACATAGGTACATCATAACTAGGCAACTGCATTAATGGCGGAAGTCCCTCTCGTCGGCGATTGTCATTTACAGAAATCAGTTGGTTCCATCGCCGCTGCAATTCATCCACAGAAAGTTTTGGCTCTCTACTCCGTGATCGGGTTGGTCTTCCACTACGCACCTCTTCTGTCCACTGCTGTGGGCTTGAAGGTTCGGCGGTTGAAGCTGAAGCCGCTTGGTTACCTCGTGGAACAAATTGTGGATGATCTGGGGGAATGAGAGGTAATTCCTGAGAAACATCTACATAGGATCGAAGCTTTCGAATCATCTCCTCCTTGGGTATGACTAGAGATTCGCCGGATGCCAATAGTTCTAATTGAATTTCTTGTGGTGTAGCATGGCGAAGCTGTTCTGGCGCACATCTATACATAGTTGCTCCTAGCAATACCCAGATGACCCCTTGTCTCCGATCTTCCAATAGACTTGGTTCAATCAACACTACGCGGCCTGGCCCAATGAATCTTGGTTCTGGGTTATATGTAGTATCTCTCTTCCTTGCCTTTAGTGTAGCTGATCGCCACACGAAAACAAAATCGCCAACCTGAAAGGAAGAAACTGGACGAGAAGAGGAATTCCACAACCGGGTCATAGTCTCTTTTGCAATCTCTTCTGCACAAATAGCTCTTGCCCGATCACGATGTTGCTGAAGTTCTGCAAAAATTTTAGGACCTATACCAAAACGTTTATTTGCCTCCAGTGGGTCTGGCTCAACATCTCGTTTGAAATCTGGATCGCACCCATAGGCCCATTGAACTGGACTAAAACCATTAGACTTCCAAGTGTTGTTTGAGGCAATACACGCTAAATATGCTGCTGCTGCTGGATCAATCTCTGGATTCTCATTGCGAAGTCTTCTGATGATCCCCTTGGTGATCCGGACCATGCTTTCTGTTTTTCCATGTTGCCAGTGAGCTTCTCCCGCAATTACTGAAAGTCCAATACCAGCCATGGAAAGAAAATCTGACATAGCCCCATAGCACAAACTTGTTTGGGAATCTACAAGCACCCATTCCGGCCTCGGTCGGTGGATGAGCCATCCATTGCAGAAGGCTGCCACCAATTTGTCACCTCCATCAGTGCCAGAATCAGAGAGTGAACCAACATGGAGAACTTGAAGTGATACAAACTGCATACACAGATCTGCCATCACCAAATAACGAACTTTGCACTGCTGCTTCGGAAAGGGCACTTCAAACACATCCATACCTACAAATTGCCAAGGTTGAGGTTGCACTCCAATGCTCTTGTGGGGGATCAACTGATTTCCCCTCTGGTTCTCAACACATGCTTGGCACTTGAGATTTGCTGCTTCTTCTACCATCCACCTTGGTAAGCCTCTGTCCCGAATCAGCCTCGCCAAATTTCGATTGCTGGGATGACCAGCCGATCGATGCAGTCGGTGAAGCATGGCACGGCACCGCTCTCGTTGGGTGTCATCAACAAATTCATGCTGATCTTGGTCTGGGTCTGCATCATCTGGATCTTGTGTTCGTGGTTTGCGTTTTGATGCTGCATATGCGGTCTCATCTAGTTCTGGTAAATCTTCTTGAAGCTCTTGCAGTGTGAATGGATTTGATGCTACTGGATCTTCATATGAATGCGCTGCTGTGTGGAGTTGATTGAGGACAAACATGTCATTGTCCTGGAACTTTTCTTTCTTCCAAACTTGTACTATTCGACGTGCCATTGATGTGGGGTAAAATGCGGTAGCATTGACATGTTTTGATCCCATTCCCAACATTCCGCCAGGACGGTGCTCATGTGATCCGTCACACTTGGTGGTGGCATGCTTGAAAAAGAACTCATCAGTGGTCAAAATCACCCAGGGCTTGTTCAAGAGTTCTCCCGATGGAGCACGCACCCCAAACATGCAACCATGAATGTGCGTGCGGAAAAGTTGGATGCCAAAGGTTGAGTGAAGCCATCGCTCAAAACGCTGAAACTCTTGAATGCGCCAGCCGTCCACTGCATCCCGCGGCCACTCAAAGTAGACATGCACATTTTTTGGATCACGTGAAATCGCTGCCCTGAAAATGCCGAGAATGTGTCGCACCTGACGGCGACTTCGCAGTCTCATACGTCTCAAATTTCGACACTGCTCAAAAGTTCTCTGGTCGAGATTTTGTGTGTTTGTCCAGGGATTGCATTTTGGTGAAGCCCAAAGTTTGGTGGGCCTTTCAGTTTTTATCTTCAGCTTTGCTTGAGCAACACTATTGGGATCATCAAAATCAAACCCATTTTCTAAAGTTAACCTGTGAGCCTGCATACCTTGCCGCTCGGCTTCTGAGGTCAGTGTCGACTTGGGACCACAACATAACTCCCACACTACATCCTTCACAGCTGTAGCTCTCAGCTGCCGAAGTTCCGCAGCAACACCAAACTGGTTGTGTGATTGAATCACTTCTTGGACCATCTTGCGAGTCTCTGACTGGAGGTCGGACTCTTCCTCGGCAAACTCGATCACTTCTTGCTCTGGGGCTGCACAGATTGGAAACCCTCTGTGTCGGAGTCGGTCATCACATGGACCTCTGCCGCTGTTGGCTGTGGTGTCTCCGGCGGCGAGGGATAGCCCTTTGCTTTGGCTTTTGTCTGGTTCTTTGGAGGTCGGCCTTTCATCACCTTCTCGGCCGTCACCAACTTGATCGCATATTTCACCAGCTTGTGATCCACCTCTTGAGGTTGGTAACCGTCGCTGCGAAGATTGGCCAATGCCTCGGTGACCGTTGCAGGAAGATCTTGATGCACTGAGGTGGCCGGACTGCCCACAGCTGGAGTATACATCATTCGAATTCCACACTTCCGGCAATCGCTCCACATTCCGAAGCGGTTGCTCCCCCGAGTCTCGTGATGTTCTCCGAAACATGGCCATTGAGTCTTCTCGGCCCGGGGGTCCTGCAGATGCATCCCCGATCGACGAGACTCGTCGAAGGTTGTCGTCTTCTCCTTCTTGCCTGACGTCTTCTCCGAAGTGGATGACGTGCCCTTGGTCTTCTGCTTTTCTTCTTCCAGGGCTTCTTGCACCGCTTCCTTGATCATGGCCTTGACATCCTTTGGCTCGGTCGACATGTCGTGGCACTGGAGTAGGTGACTGAGAAGTCTCCGGAAACGCGGAAGTGCTTGGATCACTGCTACGGTGACCGAGCAGAAATGAAAAATCACAAGGAGAAAGATTTATATGCTCATGAGCCCTTGCATCCAAGTACAGAGAATCATGCTGATTGGAAAAGGAAGGAAAATCATCGCGCATGGTCAAAAGCTCCAACATTCCCTAAAACTGCTCGCCAGTACCTTTCCCTTGAGGATAGGTTGTGGACTGGCGATCTGAAAAATTCACTTTATCTTCAGTGGGAAGTTTGCTTTGGCTTCCTCCAGGGAGATCTCTAATCATATTCAACACAAGGTGACGTTTATGTGTGGTGCGAAGCTTCACCTGTGAACCTGCAATGATTGCACGACCATTCGACAAGTTCAAGACACACTGTAATGCTGATAGCTCACGCATACCTAGCAACACTGGAACTCCTGGAGATGGTAAAGCATATATATCCAGAGAGAAGGACGAAAACATCAGGCGAACTCGAAAAAGTGCTCGGCCCCAATCCCCGGAACCGTACCTAAAATACGGGCGATCACCACTGAAGATCTGCACGTTCAAGTCTGATCTTGCTTTTGCAAGACTTGAAACTAAGTCATTGACCGCCTTGCGGCCACCAGCTGAAACGGTAGCTCCTGTGTCAATTACTGACTCTTCAGGCATGGTCTCAGCTTGCATCAAGTGACTTGATGACGAATTCATGTTCATGGCCATCTCCAAAGTTGAAGACGGGGTCTCATCAAAAGCATGCACATCCAAGGGGCAGAGAGTATACATCTTCTCAGGGACAGATGGCATGTAGTAGGCTGATCCCTTCCGTGAGAAGTTACTTGACGAAGATGGGAAGCCCTTGCCAGTCTTGCCAGTAATCTTTCCAAACCCTTTGCCCTTGAATCCTTTCTGTGGCCATAGAGCTCGGGGAGGGCAAACTGCATCTCGCGTTTCCCTTTTGGGAAGCCCTTGGAACGCATCACTGTACTGGTGTCTCGTGCACCTTTTGATGCGTGATTCCAGCCACGATCTTTCCGAGAGGCCGCCACAGCCTGTCGAGCTTGCTCAAGGTTCCGTTGAGTCTCGGCCATCATGGCCTGAAGTTCGCGCTCCTCTTCCTGCAGCTGGAGGAACAATTTCTGAGATTCTGGGTCTGCTTCAGGAGACTCATCTGCTGCAACCGCGTTGACTTCATGTCCATAGGGAGGAGGTTGTTCTTGCCAATATGAATCTTCATGCCACTCTTGCCAGGACCAGTCATCATCATGGTATGGATCTTGAAACCATGCGCCATAGTCTTCGGGATATTCACCCGACCAGGTTTCTTCGCCACCATCAGCGGTTTCTCCAAACCAGGACTGATCTTCAGAGTGTTCTTCTGACAAAAACACCCGACCACCCTTCCAGGATCCTTTCTGGGGCTGCTGAAGCCTTCCTCGATCTTCGTGAAGAGCTAACAAAGACGCTTTGATTCTATCATAGCCAAGCTCATTTTGTGCTGATGCTTTGACCAATGCTCTATCCATATCTGATGAACTAGACATTTCAAGGACCAACCAGCCTCGGATTATATCTAAAGCGGCTAGGGGGATAAGACCCTTTTCCATTAATCTCTCAATCAAATCCTTGGGTTTCTTCCGGGTCCTCGAAGGAGCAGGCGCAGCACCAACAGGAGTTGCCGTTCTCGATGACCCCACCTCCGCATCATCATCAGCCTCAGCAGCCGCTGAAGTCGGAGGAGTCGGTCGACGAACTGAAGCTGCGTCTTCCTCTTCCAAATCATCAGGATGGAACACAGATCTATTGGGATCCATGCCACAAAACACACGAAGATCTTCCAGAGTAGTGTCAAACTTGCTGAAATCCAACTCCTTTTCTCTAAGAAGACGCTGCAATGATCTCCACATCTCATCATACACCGTGTCTTCACGAATCAAGAACTGGGGAATGCTTTCACCACCTTTCCGTGACAACTTTCTATAGTATGCAGCCAGTTTCGCCCCTGCGTCTGGAATGGGCTGCCGGTTCATAGGACTACTTTCCAGGAATCGCAAAAACTGCTGCACAGAATTTTCATCACGGAATTCATCAGGGTCCAGCTTGTACATAAGAGTCTTGAGAGCAGGATAATCGGATTCCAGCAGTCGCCTGACAAGGCGGGCAGCTGCATATGGACGTTCTGAAGTCTTTGTGCCAGCCAGGAACCATTTCACCTCGACAATGTAGTGGTGGAAAGTTTGTGGTTGGCCATCCCAAAATGGGATACGTCCTCCAGGTTGGCCGGAGTCACTAGTAGATGCCATACCCTTAGGTCCACTCATCTTGAAGGCTCCGCGGCACCAATCTGTTGTGCCAAGTGGATCTGAAGAGAATGAATCACGCTAAAGCACAAGCGACGCCATTGCCGCACATTTTCTACACGTAGGTTCTTGAGCTCAAGAGGGCCCCCTTCGCACGAAGCAATTCCATGCAAGAGGGGATCGAACAATCATGCATCAGAATGTAAGTGACCGAGTGGGTCGGTGTCTTGCCAACTGAACCCAGCACAAACAAGTGATTGAGACTGAAAGGAGCGTTCACTCACTCGCCACATTCTTGCATACATGATGTGTGCAATTTCTGTGGCTATCGTGAATCGTGCCCACATCAGACATGTGCTGTCTTTAGAGCACCTTCAGGAGTCATGCATCTAGGGTGTGATTTCTTCAAAAGACACAGATATCATGAGATCTTCAGGTCCAAGCAAATTGAAACGGTTTCGTTCTGCAGCAAGTTCCACATCTGAACGCCGAGCCATTTGCAGCGCTTTGCTGTTTCTTTTTCAGCCATGCAGATGCAGATGATCCACCTGATGCAGCCCATTCAGCCACGCTTGGTGCTGCAGCAGGCCGTGCTCAAGCAGCCAGTGGTGTCGCATGTGCGGCCAGCGCAGCCGTGGCTTGGGCAGCTGCAGCTGCCAGCTCAGGTGAGGCCCATGGCGCCAGCCGCGATGCCAACGCCGGTGAAGCACATGGCGAAGCTGGCCAGGCCATTGCGTTGGGTTTATGCTGCCCCTATGCAGCGCACCCAAGGACGCACCAATCAGGTGGTGCTTCCATTCCAACAGGTTGTTTCGACCAAGGTGATGGCTCCAGAGCGGAAGGAGCTTCCCAAAGAGGCCGGGTGTGGAGGGGATGCCCCATCGACTTTAAGGTTTTTTGGGAATTTAGCCTCTTCCGGTTTTGTCAAGAGTCAAAATGATCAAAATGTTAATTTGTTCCAGTTGGTCTTGCCGCGCCCAAAGCCACAGGTGTCCACGCAGGTGAAAGCACCAGAGCGCAAAGAGCTCCCGCTGATTGATGGCCAAGTTCCCAAAGACGCCGGTGTTGAGGGCATGCACCCAATCGATTTCAAAGCGTTTTGGGAGCAGAGCCTTTTCAAGTTTTTGTCAACTTGTTCAGTTCTTCCAGTCGGTGTTATGGGTTTCAAGAGACTCTCTCATGTTGATTTGCTCATCCGAAGCTATAGTCTTTTCGTGTTTTGTTGCCACAAAACTGTGCGTTCTTTGGATTTCTTGGGTATGTCCAAGCATCCCCCTGCCAGATGCAGGTGACAAAGTCGACACGGCAGAGAAAAATCAGAAGAACGGGTGTTATCGGATGTTCATGTTGGGCTTTAACCCCATTCAGCTGGAGTACACTCCCCCCTCTATAGGATCTATTAATCAAATTTGGGATATGTATAAGTGACCCCCTTGAGAAATGCACAAAGTGACAGCTCTGATTCTATAGAGGGGAATTCCACAAAAATGGAGCATTAAGTCAGTACCCCGTACTCTTACATTCTATAGAGGGCTATTCTGATCAGGAAAATAGATTCTATAGAGGGGGGGGCGTACTCCCCAATTTATATCTATAGAATCGGGGAGTATGGGGTAATGACTTAATCTGAAGGGGGATGTCCAAGCTTAGGAATCAGCAAAATATGGTTGTGGTCGACCTGCGCGGTGAAGACCGCGCAAGCGGCCACATCGCAGGGACAGTTCATGTCCCGGCCATGGATCTCCTCAAGGAGATCCAGAAATTTGTGGAGATGTTTTTGGACCAGCCCATCGTCGCATTCATGTGCCAATACTCGGCCCATAGGGCTCCGACAGCGGCTGGATGGATTGTAACAACATGCTTGCTGTGCATTTTTGTTTTCTAATTTCAAGAGTTGTACCAAAACCCCTTCAAGAGCAACAGTTTCAGCAGGGGAAAACCAAAGCAACAAGGTCGCCAACTTCTACCGAAAGAGCTGCCCATCCAAGCAGCGAGTGATAATCCTAGAGGGCGGCTTCAGGGGATGGGAGGCCCATGACCTCCCTATCCAGCAGATTGAGATGAAACTGTCCCAGAAAGCGGCTGACCAGCTTGCACTGAAGATCGGGAAGGAAGTTTCCAAGTTGACCGGCTGAATGTGTGGCTATGAGCGGCAGGCACAGGTCGAATTTGAATACCTGCCAAATTTAGATTGTCAGTTTCACCCCTTGGTCGAGGCCAACATTGCTTCGCCGGCACAATGCTGAAGTGCACCAAACAGTGGTAAAACCGAGCAGTCACAGTTAGTCAATATGGTCTCGAATCTTTTCTTTTGAAGATTGTGGTATTGTGGCTGAGGGCCATTTGGATTGCCAGCTGAGGTGGACATCTCTTTGCCTGTGGAGGTCGCGATGGCGATATCTACCACTCCTCAGCCGAGTGCTTTCAGCTACCTGAGGCTCTGCAGGGCTGGCTGGCTGGTTTAAAGATGTTTCAAATCTGCTGCATACTGATACATATCCCAGTATTAAACAAATATAATAAAATTATATATATGACACCTCATGTACACCATGTCCCCGGCTGCAGCTTCAAAGGCTCTTAGCATATGAGTCACGCGGTTGCCACGGGCGTCTCGACAGGAACGTCCCTTGCTTTGCTGTGGAAGGTCTTGGAAGGGGCCTCCTATCAACCGCCCATCACCCTTTGCCCTCCTAGGCCTTGGTTCGAGCTGCACTGGGCGAGTGTGGCTTTGGGCTTGGTGATTGGGCTTTGCCTCGGGCCTGTCCTTGAGGCACTGGTGGGCTTTCGATTGCTCCTCTACCAGGCCGTGATCCGCCGCTTGGTGGCTGGGATTCCGGCTGGGGTCCAGAGGCCTCTCTATAGAATCCTTTAGCTGTGCATGGACCGTAAGGTCATTGAGCTTGAGGACTTGGTTGAGGAGCTCCGGACGGAGGTCGATTTTTTGAAAGCCGAGTTGCGCCGGCTGAAACGAGTCGTGCGCGATCTGACTGACAAGCAGTCGGCCAGTGAAGATCGAGACAGTGCTGGGAGCGGCCGCTCACAGCGTGACTCCCGGCGTGGGTCAGGTGGTGATTCGGACGGCAGCTATTCAGTGGTCCGTGAGTTCAACGAGGCAGCCTCGAGGTCTAGAAGCGGTACAGTGTCCCCTTCGCCTCAAGCTTTGTCTGAGCGATCCCAGTCTATCCCCTGGTCGGATACCAGGTCAGTGGGGTCATCTGGCTGTGGCTTGACTTGGTTGCAGCGCGAGCACATCTGCGACGGCATCGCGGAGTACATCAAACGCTGTCTTCAAGGAGGTCATCGTGGAGAAAGCGGCAGAGGACGGATTGATTTGCCCAGCCGCATCTGGCTGGTGTTTCGGGATTTTGAAGGCAGGGATCACTGCCCGGTCAAGGTGTGCAGATCCTTCACGGAGTGCAAAGCTTTGGTGAAACGTGGAGAAGATTGCGGAGAAAGCATTTTTGTCGGGCTTCCCTCTGAGAGGGAAGCCTGCAGAGTCGCTGGAAAGACAGGTGTCGGGTGGCCAGTTGGCCGCTGAGGATGGACATCATGGACGGAGATGCTTCGGGGTTTGCCCCGGGCCCACGGCACGTCCTGTCGCTGGATGGCGGCACGGACCCGCACTACGACCTTTGGTGCTACACCTCCCCGCTGGGAGTCAGAATTCAATGCATTGTGATCAGCCCGGTCGACGACCGTTTTTTGCTTGCTTTTCCTCATCAAGTTTGGCATCGGCAAGTTGCGAGAAGGGTGCTTCCTCAACAGCTGCTGGGAAAACCGACGCTGGTGGAAGTGGCAGTTTCTCCCGAGGACGACAGAGAGACCGTGGACGACGCCGTAAGTATGAAGCTCTGGGTGGGCTATGTGGGGGCGATCGTCTACGACAGCTTGGAGATTGTGGACGTGGAGACTGCCATGGACTACCGCTTCAAGTCCGACGAATCTGGTGGATGGGTCCCCTATGCCGAGAGCCTCGTGGAAGTCCTGAAGGAGCACTTCGAGTTCCTCAGTGCCGAAAGCGGGGTCCCTCCCCTGGTAGAAGGTGTTGGATCGGAAGATCTTTCATCCAGGGTCACATCTTTGGAAGCAGCCTTGGGGAAGATGGCCCAGAACCTCGACATCGTGCTGGAGAAGGTGACGGAGCAGAAGCGTGGCGATGGCAGGGTGAAATTCACCGAGCCTTTGGTTACCGAGCCTCGTCGTGCGAGAAAGGATGCTCGCTCGGAGAAGTTCCCTACGCTGGATGCAGCAGTGGTCTCGGCAGCATTGGCAGCCGGAGTTTCGGAAGAGAACCTGGTGGAGATGCAGAAGATGATGGGAGCAGCAGAAGGAGCTTCGAAGAGACTTCGGGAGCCTGCTCTGAGGTCTTCTGGTGCTCGTGCAAAGCCTGCGAGTCGGGAGCCTCTGTCAGAGAGCGAAGACGAGGTGGAAGAGGTCGGCGAGCCTGGTTCTGCGCTGGATTCTTCCGCCAACCCTATGGAGAGTGCCCTGACGAAGCTGACGGAGCTGGTCAGTCTGCTCGCTGCGGACCGTGTGAAAAAGGCGAAGTCTTCCAAGGTAGAGTTAGCCTTGGACGGTCTGGTTTCTGGGTCTGGAGGCGACACTTCTGGGACCGCAGTTGGCAAGAGGGCTGCAGCAGCTCGAAGAGCTTTGAGGACGGCCTTGGTGGATGCTCCAGAGGAAATCTACATGGTGGTGGAGCGCCTTCTCCTGGAGGACCTGACCAGCCGGACCATAGCTCACGGCATGCCCAAGGCCGACCTGAATGCCCGGGCTTGGATAGAACATCGTTCGAGGATCGGCGCCTACAAAACATCCGCGCATTGTGCGTGGGGCGTTGGGGGGATCCTGGACGATCTCATACAGGGCAGGACGGCCCATGCCAGGGCCAGGGCAGCACTGCTCTTACTGCAGCTGGACCAGTGTGCGGTCGACAAGGGGGACTGGACTCTGGCGAGCGAGCTTTCACTGGAGCAAGGGCCCCCCCCTGTCAAGTCTGGCGACCCACTCGCCGCCACGAGTGAACGAGGGAGAAAGCCCATTCTCGAAGTTGCTCGACAGTCGCTGGTCGGAGGTTATGCTTTCGCACTTGAGAGATGCAGAGGACTATGTGCAGAAGAGGAGGTCCTTGGGCAAGAAGCTACAAGGGGAGGAGGCCAGTTCGGAAACAGCCAAAGCCAAGCAGAAAGCAAAAGCAAAAGGGAAGGCGACCGGCAACAACGCACAGCACAGATGCATGAGAGAAATGCTTACAGGGGAAACTGCCAGTCCCTCCGCTGCTCAGGTTGATGGTGACACGAAGATGGTCGTTGTCCCTGGCAGTCGCGCACCGACAGTTCGTGTTCCACCCCTGTTCAATTCGATGCTGAGACTGTTGGCCAAGCACTCTGACAGGCTTAGCGGGTTTTTGCAGACGTTCCTCAGCAATGTGCCGAGGCCTCGAGATGAGGTCACCTCGCTGGGCCCTCTTTGGCCGATCCCTCTCCCTTATCCTGAAGTTTTTGGGCGCGGGCCTGCTTTTGGAGCTTCTTGGAGGAAGAGACGTCTCTCCTTGCAAGTTTTGGTGATGGATTGGCTTTACTTAGGGCGACCATCTGTGTGCCCACCGCTGCTTTGGCTCGGCCGCAAACTGACCGGGCGCCAGTGGAAGAGAGTGCGTCTCTTGGAGGAGCTCAGCGAAGATGCGAATTCGTTTTTGGAGGTGGATGCACACTTGATGGCTCGGTCTGCTTTGAAAACGGTAGCCTCGGCTGACCAGCTGGCTGCCTTACACCGGGCTATTCTTTCCTGTGCTTCTACCAGCACGGCACCCTACGGGCGTGTGACTAGTTCTGCTACGTTTGCGCGTGGCAAAAATGAAGCAGAGGACCTGAGCAGTAGCTGGGAAGGTTTTGGGTTTTTTGATGGTGAATGTGAGGGAGGGCAATTGGTGGTGGCTCAACCGATTCAAGCTGATCGTATTCACTTCACTGGCTCTCCTGAATTTGAATAAATTACGATTCAGAAACTTTACCCGATTCAGCAACTCCGATTCAGCAACTCCGATTCAGAAACTCCAAGAGAAACTCCGGGTTGTCCCGATTCAGCAACTCCACCCTGTCCCGATTCAGCAACTCCACCCTGTCCCGATTCAGCAACTCCACCCTGTCCCGATTCAGCAACTCCTCCCTGTCCCGATTCAGCAACTCCACCCTGTCCCGATTCAGCAACTCCACCCTGTCCCGATTCAGCAACTCCACCCTGTCCCGATTCAGCAACTCCACCCTGTCCCGATTCAGCAACTCCACCCTGTCCCGATTCCGCAACTCCACCCCCTCCCGATTCAGCAACTCCACCCTGTTCCGATTCAGCAACTCCACCCTGTCCCGATTCAGCAACTCCACCCTGTCCCGATTCAGCAACTCCAACCTGTCCCGATTCAGCAACTCCACCCTGTCCCGCATCCTTCCCTTGCATAGAGTTCTTATCAAGATTCCAAGTCATTTTCTAAACTTCCCCCCCAAAGCTCTGCATGCAATGGTATTCCTCAATGCACATCCTTCCCTTGCATAGAGTTCTTCTCACGGTTGCAAGTCTTTTTATAAACTTCCCCCCCCAAAGCCCTGCATGCAATGGTATTCCTCAATGCAAATCTTTCCCTTGCATAGAGTTCTTGTCACCATTGCAAGTCATTTTCTAACCTTCCCCCCCCCAAAGCCCTACATGCAATAGTAGTCATCAATGCATACCTTCCCTTTCACAGAGTTCTTGTCACGATTGCAAGTCATTTTCTAAACTTCCCCCCCAAAAGCTCTGCATGCAATGGGATTCCTCAATGCACATCCTTCCCTTTCACAGAGTTCTTGTCACGATTGCAAGTCATTTTCTAAACTTCCCCCCCCCAAAGCTCTGCATGCAATGGTAGTCCTCAATGCACATCCTTCCCTTGCATAGAGTTCTTCTCACGGCTGCAAGTCATTTTTATAAACTTCCCCCCCTAAAAGCTCTGCATACAATGGTATTCCTCAATGCACATCCTTCCCTTTCATCGAGTTCTTGTCACCTTTGCAAGTCATTTTCTAAACTTCCCCCCCCAAAGCTCTGCATGCAATGGTAGTCCTCAATGCACATCCTTCCCTTGCATAGAGTTCTTGTCACGGTTGCAAGTCATTTTTATAAACTTCCCCCCCAAAGCTCTGCATACAATGGTATTCCTCAATGCACATCCTTCCCTTTCATAGAGTTCTTGTCACCATTGCAAGTCATTTTCTAAATTCCCCCCCCCCAAAGCTCTGCATACAATGGTATTCCTCAATGCACATCCTTCCTTTTCACAGAGTTCTTGTCACGGTTGCAAGTCATTTTCTAAACTTCCCCCCCTAAAAGCTCTGCATGCAATGGTATTTCTGAATGCACATCCTTCCCTTGCATAGAGTTCTTGTCCCCATTGCAAGTCATTTTCTAAACTTCCCCCCCCCCCAAAGCTCTGCATGCAAGGGTAGTCCTCAATGCACATCCTTCCCTTTCATAGAGTTCTTGTCACCATTGCAAGTCATTTTCTAAACTTCCCCCCCAAAGCTCTGCATGCAATGGTAGTCCTCAATGCACATCCTTCCCTTGCATAGAGTTCTTGTCACGGTTGCAAGTCATTTTTATAAACTTCCCCCCCCCAAAGCTCTGCATACAATGGTATTCCTCAATGCACATCCTTCCCTTTCATAGAGTTCTTGTCACCATTGCAAGTCATTTTCTAAACTTCCCCCCCCCAAAGCTCTGCATACAATGGTATTCCTCAATGCACATCCTTCCCTTGCATAGAGTTCTTCTCACGGTTGCAAGTCTTTTTATAAACTTCCCCCCCAAAGCCCTGCATGCAATGGTATTCCTCAATGCAAATTCTTCCCTTGCATAGAGTTCTTGTCACCATTGCAAGTCATTTTCTAACCTTCCCCCCCCAAAGCCCTACATGCAATAGTAGTCATCAATGCATACCTTCCCTTTCACAGAGTTCTTGTCACGATTGCAAGTCATTTTCTAAACTTCCCCCCCCCAAAGCTCTGCATACAATGGTATTCCTCAATGCACATCCTTCCCTTTCACAGAGTTCTTGTCACGATTGCAAGTCATTTTCTAAACTTCCCCCCCCAAAGCTCTGCATGCAATGGTAGTCCTCAATGCACATCCTTCCCTTTCACAGAGTTCTTGTCACGATTGCAAGTCATTTTCTAAACTTCCCCCCCCCAAAGCTCTGTATGCAATGGTAGTCCTCAATGCACATCCTTCCCTTGCATAGAGTTCTTCTCACTCGGTCCGGTTCCCATTCTACGGCATGCCCGGCACACCCTGCCTATAGATTTCCTATTTTTGAAACTTCCGCCACCGCCTTGCGCAGTACTACTGGTAATTTCTCATTTATTTTCTAGATTGTGTATTCCCTTTCAATTATATATATATATACAGTATAAAGTATACACATATTCTGTATATATTCTTGATGGCAATGAGTTTTTCTGGAGTCTGCAGGTTTCATTTGAACAGTAAAATCTCAGTAACTTTCCACTAGCAGTTTCCGAATCCGCGGGCTTCGAAGTTTCCGAATCCGGGGGGCAGGGAGTTTCCGAATCCGAGGGCCACGGAGTTTCCGAATCCGTGGGCCTTGAAGTTTCCGAATCCGAGGGCCTGGAAGTTTCCGAGGGCCTGGAAGTTTCCGAATCCGTGGGCTTCGAAGTTTCCGAATCCGGGGGGCAGCGAGTTTCCGAATCCGACGCCCTGGGAGTTTCCGAATCCGTGGGCCTTGAAGTTTCCGAATCCGAGGGCCTGCAAGTTTCCGAATCCGAGGGCTCGGAAGTTTCCAAATCCGCGGGCTTCGAAGTTTCCGAATCCGGGGGGCAGCAAGTTTCCGAATCCGAGGGTCTGGAAGTTTCGGAATCCGTGGGCTTCAAAGTTTCCGAATCCGGGGGGCAGCAAGTTTCCGAATCCGAGGACCTGGAAGTTTCCGAATCCGTGAGCTTCGAAGTTTCCGAATCCGGGGGGCTCGGAGTTTCCGAATCCGAGGGCCAGGAAGTTTCCGCATCCGGGGGGCAGCAAGTTTCCGAATCCGAGGGCCTGGAAGTTTCCGAATCCGTGGGCTTCGAAGTTTCCGAATCCGGGGGGCAGGAAGTTTCCGAATCCGAGGGCCAGGGAGTTTCCGAATCCGTGGGCTTCGAAGTTTCCGAATCCGAGGGCCTGGAAGTTTCCGAATCCGACGCCAAAGTTTCCGAATCCGGGGGGGAGGGAGTTTCCGAATCCGAGGGCCTGGGAGTTTCCGAATCCGACGCTGAAGTTTCCGAATCCGACGTTGGCCCCTGAATTTGATCCTTTACCTTTTTTTGACCAGCCCACTGCCCGTGCTTACGCAAGTCCTTTGGAATGTTCTCATGATGGTTGTGGCGTGAAGCCGCCCAAAGTTAGTGTCCATGCAAGTCGGTCTGAAAGGAACAAACTTTTTCAAAAGATGGCTGACTGTAATCGTCTAGTTCCTGTTGATCCTTGTCTTGTTCGCCGTGATCTTGCAAGTGGCCTTTTTTGTGTCCCCAAAGATCTGGAGAAGGATCGTCTTATTTTGGATTCTAGGCCCCCCAACACTGTGGAGCCCTGCCTTAGCAAATGGACTTCAACTATGAGTTCCGCTACCTGTTTGGGTGGGCTTGAACTGGACGATGATGAATGTTTGATCATGTCCGGCCGTGATATCCGCGATTTCTTTTACCAGTTCAAGGTGACTCCTGAGAGGAGCCGGCGAAATGTGCTGGCTGGGATTTTAGCCCCTGAAGACCTCGAGTTCATCTTCAGAAAGCCTTTTTCAAAGCCTGCCTATGTAGGTCTGAATACGTTAGCCATGGGAGATCTCAACTCGTGCGAGTACGCTCAAGGGGCTCATCTTCGGCTGATACTTGAGTGCGCCGGTGCCGAGCTCAGCGAGGTCATGATGCTGCATGAGCCTTTTCCCCGTGGACTTCTATCAGTTGGAGTCGTCATTGACGATTTGGTGTGCTTGGAGAAGGTTTTGAAGGGGTCGTTTACTGACTCCGTTTTTCAGGGCCCCAGCGAATGCGACCGTCGTATGGATCGCATCATGGACAAGTACAAGGAGGTGAAGCTGCCAACCAATGACAAGAAGGCCTTTGACAACGCCGTGACTGCCTCCTTTTGGGGAGTCCAACTTGATGGAAAAAAGGGGGTCATGAGAGCCAATGAAACCCGGCTCTGGCCGCTTGTTCTCATCACCGTGCGGGTGGCTGCTTTGGGCCTGGCTACTGTTGGGCTGTTGCGATCGCTGGCTGGCTCGTACATCTCCATCTCTACTATGCGGAGACGTTTGCTGGCGGTCATGAACCACATCTTTGATGCTATCAGTGCCTCTGAGAATGACAATCAGGTGGTGCGGCTTTCTGGTGGCCTACGTGACGAGCTTTTTTGCATGCTGACCATGGCCACCCTTGCTGTTGTCAAAACCCTTGGCACTCTTAGAGCCACTGATGCCTCAGATTGGGGTATGGCCGCTGTGTCCTGCGCGTTGCCAGTGCCTGTCGCTAAGGAAGCCCACAGGTTGAGCCTCTCAAAGAGTTTTTGGACAAAACTCTTGCCCCCTGCAAAAGCTTGGATGCGCATGAAGAGCCTGCTTGCTGCTGAGGAAGAGCTGCCTGATGGTGATGTCTACGATGTCCACCCGTTCTGGGAGCAGCTTGCAAGAAGTGTGGAATATCGGGAGGAGTGGCGAAAGCCGCACAGGAAGTCAGTCCACATCAACATTGGCGAGCTTCGAGCCTACCTACTGGAGGAGAGCCGCTTGGCGACCAATCATGTGTCAGCGCGCGTTGCGTTCGCGCTGGACTCACAAGTTGCCCTTGGAGCCTTGATCAAAGGGCGAGCCTCTTCGAAGGCCCTTAACGGCGAGTTGATGAAGAGCATCCCTCTTGTGATTGGCTCTGACCTGTACGGCGCCTACGGTTACTGGCCTTCAAAGTTGAACCGTGCTGATGGACCAACCAGAGATGACAAGCCCGCTCCCCCGGACCAACCGCTACCTTGGTGGTGGCATCTTGTTTGTGACGGACAGTATGAGGATTTCGACAGGTGGCTGCATGAGCAATCCCAAGCCCTTGCCGAAGTGAGGGAGTCATGTCAACGGCGCCTTGAGCGGCCGGTTGATATAAGGCCAGGTCGTCTTGTTCGTTTTCAAGAAAGGTGCGGGAGCCATCGCGCCAGTGTCCCAAGCATCGATGCCCCTCCTGATGGACCCCGAGCGGATGATGATGGATCTCTAGCACACCGGCCTCCTCACGGTCCTCTTCGTCCTGGCGGAGATCTATGTGGACGTGGAGTTCTACGTGGTGATCAACATCCTCGTGCTGGAGCTGGCGGTACCAACCTATTTCATGATGTTCCTCTTCATGGTCTTCCTGGTCCTCGAGGTGCTGTACGTGATCACGGAGCTCTTCATGGTGATGATTGTCTTCGTGCTGGCGATCCTGACGGAGCTGTGCTATGTGACGGCGGAGCTCCTCTTTCTGGTGCTGCAGTCGGACGTGAAGAGGCTTCAGCTCTCTGTGCGGAAGCCCTGGAGATTCTGAGAAGCTTCGATGCGAAACAAGTCTTTTTTCGAAAAGGCATTGCAGACTTCCTGGAAGCCGGAGCCCTGGACCTTTATTCGGGCACCGGTGGAGTTGTCAAGAGCCTGCAACGTGGTGGTTGCCCCTGGGTCGTGAGTTTTGAGATCAAAAGGAGCTCTTCAGAAGATGTGCTGAGCAAGACCAATCAGTACAAGATAGTACGTCTGATTCGGTTGGGAGCTGTGAAGCTGGTGGGGTCAGCTTTGGTTTGCCGGTCGTTTTCGCCGGCTGTCACCCCCCCAGTCAGGTCTGCACGATACCCACGTGGGGTGCCCTGGGCCAGCCCAGCTATGAGAGAAAAGATCTCCGAAGGAAATGCTATGAGTGATTTTGACTGCGAAGTCAGAGCTGCATGTGATGAGCAGGAGCCTCCAGTCTTTTTCTGGACTGAAAACCCTGACACGAGCTTCCTTTGGCGAATGCCGACGAATCGTCGTTTTAGAAGGCCTGGCAGCAAAAACCTTTGCAGGGTTGATTTCTGCCGCTTTGGCACTCCTTGGCGAAAGCGAACCCGCCTTGCTACAAATGTGCCTAAGTTGCGAGGCCTCCGGGTTTTCTGCACCTGCTCGAGACCTCACCAAACCCTTCGTGGTCAACACCCAACTCTCAAGATACCGTGGACTGCTGTTGCCCAGCCCTATCCCAGAGGGTTTGCGAAAATGGTGGCAGCCGCTGCTCTTGATGCTTGCGGATGGGGAGGACCTTTTGATATAGCAGGCTGCGCAAGGTGCTCTAGCCTGAGGATCGGTGAGGCCAAGAACCCCGGACCTCGAAGACCTGCTCGATCTCGGGCGTTCTCCTTGGAGCAGGCTCCGGTGCAAACGTGGGCCTCGATCAACCTTGGCGAGCGAAGATGGCAGCTATTTTTGGAGTGGTGTCGTGGCTTCCTCTCTGGAGATCCCGTCGCCCTCTTTCTGATGGTGCCGCTGTTCCTTGCACACGCCATTAGGCGCTATGGTGATTTAGACTTCATGTCGGGAGGTTCTTTGCTTTACTTCCGGCACTTGGTTCTTGCGGCCCAAAGGAAGATCCCCATTGAAGCCCTTTGTTTCAATTTGCTGGGACTTGGCCACCAGATGGGAGAAGATCGAGCCTGTGCGTCATCGGCCCCCTGTCCCTGAAGCCTTAGTTGAGGCTTTGGTCAGTTTAGCCTGGCTCTTAGGGTGGAGGCGATGGAGCTCTATCACTATGCTATGTTTCTATGGTGTGGCTCGGGCCGGCGAGGTGCTCCAATGCATCCGACAAGACCTTTTGTTGCCAGCCGACATGATGTTTGAGTCCGACTGCGCCTTTTTACTCTTGAGACAGTCCAAGACTATGTATAGACAGCTTGCTCGAGTTCAGCATCTGAAGATCAGTTCTCCTCATGTTGTACGTTTGCTAGCTTTTGTGTACCGTGATGCTGCACGTGATGAACAGCTTTTTCATGGCACACCGCATGTGTATAGACAACGCTGGAACTTCCTTTTACGGCTGCTTCATGTTCCTGATGCCCTTAGGATCACTCCTGGTGGCCTTCGCGGAGGCGGAGCAGTTGCTTGGTACAGAAAAGGGGGATCTGTTAGCGAGCTGATGTGGATGATGCGCTTGAAGCAGATCACCACCCTTGAAGCTTACTTGCAGGAAGTTTCGGCTATCAGTCTTTTGACTGATTTGCCTCTGGTTTCACGTCAAGCCCTACGGGCCGCTGCCTCTTTGTTTAGACACCTGAGTGCTTCGCTGGGATGAGGACAACGCGCAGTTTTTGGCTGCGCCTTGTGTGGCTGCTTGGCTACTACGTCATTTTACCCAAGGCGCCTTTCTCTATGGTGGTAGAGGATGTTTCGTGAATGGCCTTGGACTTCGTTTTGCCCAAGCTGCTTTGGTTGCCCTTTCCCTTCACCTTTGCGGAGATCGGGCTGCAGCTTGCATTGATCCTGCGGCCTTTGCAGCATTCACTTCTACCGAGCCTATCTGGCGCTGTGGAAAACAGCTCAGTGTGTATGTGGCAGCGTCGTGGTCAGAGTTTACATGACACCTCATGTACACCATGTCCCCGGCTGCAGCTTCAAAGGCCCGTCCCACCTCCCCGGCAAGCCGCCCGGAGGTAGAGGATGTTTCGTGAATGGCCTTGGACTTCGTTTTGCCCAAGCTGCTTTGGTTGCCCTTTCCCTTCACCTTTGCGGAGATCGGGCTGCAGCTTGCATTGTTCCTGCGGCCTTTGCAGCATTCACTTCTACCGAGCCTATCTGGCGCTGTGGAAAACAGCTCAGTGTGTATGTGGCAGCGTCGTGGTCAGGGTTTACATATATATATATAATATATATATATATTTATAACTAGTATTCTATTGATTTCTATAGTACGTTTACATACTATAGTATATATATATATGATTCACTTATTTACGCGTGTCTGCATATATTTGTCTATAAATATATAAATGTATACACATACATGCATACATACATACATACATACCTACCTACCCGAGGCTCCAGACGGGTGGCACTTGGAGGTTTCTTTGATAGGACTGCCTGAGTGGTTTGAAGATGTTTCAAGACAGTTTCAAGATTTGTCAAACTTTTTCCATGATATATGTATTTACATTTTACTTCGTAGCAGGGGTCTTGCTATTTTGCAGCCAGCTCAAGAGCAGCTATCGGGTACAGCGATGCACCATGATCAACTGCTAGCGCACACTCATGACATCTCATGACAATGGTGATGGTGTTCTTAATGAGGATCATGACTCATGACTCATGACTCATGACGATGATGATGATGATGATGATGATGGCGATGACAATGACGATGATGATGATGATGATCATCATCATCATCATCATGATGCTGACCGTTTCAAGCTTGGAATGATTTGCTGGTCTGCCATTTTTTTGCCAAGTTGAGTCTGACACCAGGCGGCCTTGGCTTGGTGACATTAGGCTTGGGGCCTGAGGAAATGGTTAAGATGATCTGTGAGTTGAGCTATAGATTAGATAAATTCGAAAAGCACACTTCAGGAAGGAAATTTGTATTTTTCGACAAGGTTCTATTGTTGATTCACGACATGGGTTTGCCCCTGGAGTTCATAGCTACAATTTTTTAAAGTTTTGAAGCGAAGTCTTTCCTCATCATCCTATATAATCCTTTCCTTGGCGGGAATGGGAAAGGGTCAGCCAAAAAGCAAGACATGAGACTCATCATGAGACATCCCGAGATCTTCAGGTCGAAGTGCTGCAGGTTTCCACATCTCGCCGAGCCATTCAGCTTCGAGTCTGCATAGTCTGTATCGTGTTAGAGTGTGTTGCGTTCTTTCCATGCAGATGCAGCAGATGCAGCCACGCTTGGTGCTGCAGGCCGTGGTCAGGCAGCCAGTGCTGTCGCATGCGCGGCCAGCGCAGCCCTGGGACAGGTCAGCTTGGTCAGAATCCTGCGAGGCCCATGGCGATGCCAGTGGCGATGCCAGTAGCGATGCCAACGCCCATCGTGAAGGCCGTGGTCAAGCCCGTGGTGAAGCCATCGCAATGGATTTATGCCTTGCTCCAAAGCACCCCAGGACGCAGCACCAGGTGGTCCTCTGTGGAAGGTGTGGTTTTGGCGTGTCTTGTTGCCCCAACGTGCGACTCTAACCAGACGAGGAATGTTTGAATCCTTTGGTGTATGTCAAAGCCCAGGAAGCATCAAAGTTGCGCGGGCAAGATCGGGCAAGCGGGGCTATTCGGCCATTCCAGGAACGGCAAATATCCCAGCCATGGATCTCCTTGAGGAGATCCATGGCCGGGACATGAACTGTCCCCAAACTTCTCCACGTCTATTCAGCTCATCGAGCTTCCACTGTGGCTGGATGCATTTGTAGCAATACACTTGCTGTGCATGTGTATTTTCTATTGTTTTCTGATTTCAAGAGTTGTACCACAACTCCCTTCAAGAGCAACAGTTTCAGCAGGGGAAAACCAAAGCAACAAGGTCGCAAACTTCTACCGAAAGAGCTGCCAGTCCCGACAGCGCGTGATGATCCTGGAGGGCGGCTTCAGGGGATGGGAGGCCCATGACCTCCCTATCCAGCAGATTGAGACGAAACTGTCCCAGAAAGTGTGTGACCAGCTGGCCCTGATTGGGAAGGATGTTTCCAAGTTGACCGGCTGGAACGCGTGTGACCAGCTGGCCGTGAAGATTGGCCAGAGTGTCTCAAAGTTGATGGCTGAGTGCCATGTGATGAGCAGCAGGCACAGTTCGAATGCCTGCCGCCATCAGCATTCAGCCGTCAGTATCCAGTACCACCCCTTGGTCGAGGCCAACATTGCTTCGCCCACAACTAGACGACGGATGGCCCGATCTATGTAGATGTGTAGATGTGAAGATGTGAAGATGTATAACAGGCCCCCACTATTAGAAGAACCCTTCGCTCAGACGCTCTCGGGAAAAAGCAGAGTGGTCAGTCACGGGTCAAGGTTGGTCTTGAATCCCCTTGTGGCGTTGTGGCTGAAGGGCCATCAGAAGCAGCGCCCAATTTTGAGACGCAACTTCCCAGCTGAGGTGGGCATCTTTTTGCAATATCTCCTCAGCCGAGTGCTTTTAGCTGTACCTGATGCTCCAGACGGGGCTGCGGCACTCGGAGGTTTGCCGTGGTCGGGCTGGCCGGGTGGTTGGAAGATGTTTCAAATTTGTTGCATATATTTGACATATCAATCATATCCATATCAATCATTTGAAAATTTGATTACACTTACTGTAATCTTTACTTAGTAGCAGAGGCAATTGCTGCCTGTTGCAACTGTTGCGCCCAGCCCAAGAGCAGCCAGGGTATAGCGATGTGCCATGATCAAGTGCATACTCCTGACATCTCATGACGATGGTGGTGATGATGATGGCGACGATGACGATCCTTTCAGGTTTAAGACGGGTTTGCCATTTTTTGCCAAGTGGAGTCTGATTCCAGGTATGAACTGCTATGCCATCTATGCGTATGTACCCACCACGATGATGATGATGATGATGATGATGATGATGGTGGTGGTGGTGATGATGATGATGATGACGATGATGATGATGATGATGATGATGACGACGATTGTGATTGCGATTGCGATGACTTGCTATGATTTGCTGTTTTTTGCCACGTAAAGTCTGATGCCAGGCGGCCTTGGCTTGGAGGCCTTACGTTTGGGACCTGAGGAAATATCTGCCTAAGACATCATGTGTGAGTTATCTAGAGAAGTGGAAAAACACTCTGGACAGGCATTCTGCAGGAAGGAAATGAGCATGGATTTTCCCTATGAGTTTATAAGTTCAAAACTGCAGTCTTGAAGCAAAGTCCTTTCCCTGTGTTTAAGGGGAAAGGGTGAGCCAAAAGCAAGACATGAGATATCATGAGATCTTCAGGTCCAAGCAAATTGAAACGGTTTCGTTCTGCAGCAAGTTCCACATCTCAACGCCGAGCCATTTGCAGCGCTTTGCCGTTTCCTTTTCAGCCATGCAGATGCAGATGATCCCGATGCAGCCGATTCAGCCACGGGTGCAGCAGGCCGTGCTCAAGCAGCCAGTGCTGTCGCATATGTCGCATGTGCGGCCAGCGCAGCCGTGGCTTGGGCAGCTGCAGCTGCAGCAGCTGCCAGCTCAGGTGAGGCCGGCTGCGGGGCCGGCGCCAGCCGCGATGCCAACGCCCATGGTGCACATGGCGAAGCTGGCCAGGCCATTGCGTTGGGTGTATGCTGCCCCTATGCATCCTATGCAACGCACCCAAGGACGCAGCAATCAGGTGGTGCTTCCATTCCAACAGGTTGTTTCGACCAAGGTGGCTCCAGAGCGGAAGGAGCTTCCCAAAGAGGCCGGGTGTGGAGGGGATGCCCCATTGACTAATTTTTTTTGGGAATTTAGCCTCTTCCGGTTTTGTCAAGAGTCAAAATGATCAAAATGTTAATTCGTTCCAGTTGGTTTTGCCGCGCCCAAAGCCACAGGTGGTGTCCACGCAGGTGAAAGCACCAGAGCGCAAAGAGCTCCCGCTGATTGATGGCCAAGTTCCCAAAGACGCCGGTGTTGAGGGCATGCACCCAATCGATTTCAAAGCGTTTTGGGAGCAGAGCCTTTTCAAGTTTTTGTCAACTTGTTCAGTTCTTCCAGTCGGTGTTATGGGTTTCAAGAGACTCTCTCATGTTGATTTGCACATCCGAAGCTATGGTCTTTTCGTTTTTTGTTGCCACAAAACTGTGAGTTCTTTGGATTTCTTTGGTATGTCATGGTATGTCCAAGCTTAGGAATCAGCAAAATATGGTTGTGGTCGACCTGCGCGGTGAAGACCGCGAAAGTGGCCACATCGCAGGGACAGTTCATGTCCCAGCCATGGATCTCCTCAAGGAGATCCAGAAATTTGTGGAGATGTTTTTGGACCAGCCCATCGTGGCCTTCCTGTGCCAATACTCGGCACATAGGGCTCCGACAGCGGCTGGATGGATTGTAACAACATGCTTGCTGTGCATTTTTGTTTTCTAATTTCAAGAGTTGTACCAAAACCCCTTCAAGAGCAACAGTTTCAGCAGGGGAAAACCAAAGCAACGAGGTCGCCAACTTCTACCGAAAGAGCTGCCCAACCAAGCAGCGCGTGATGATCCTGGAGGGCGGCTTCAGGGGATGGGAGGCCCATGACCTCCCTATCCAGCAGATTGAGACGAAACTGTCCCAGAAAGCGGCTGACCAGCTTGCACTGAAGATCGGGAAGGAAGTTTCCAAGTTGACCGGCTGAATGTGTGGCTATGAGCGGCAGGCACAGGTCGAATTTGAATACCTGCCAAATTTAGATTGTCAGTTTCACCCCTTGGTCGAGGCCAACATTGCTTCGCCGGCACAATGCTGAAGTGCACCAAACAGTGGTAAAACCGAGCGGTCACAGTTAGGGCTTTGCGGCATTGTGGCTGAGGGCCATTTGGATTGCCAGCTGAGGTGGACATCTCTTTGCCTGTGGAGGTCGCGATGGCGATATCTACCTCAGCCGAGTGCTTTCAGCTACCTGAGGCTCTGCAGGGCTGGCTGGCTGGTTTGAAGATGTTTCAAATCTGCTGCATACTGATACATATCCTAGTATTAAAAAATGAAAATAACACTATATATATAATATAATATATATATAATATAATATAATATATATATATAATATAATATATATATAATATAATATATATATGATATAATATATATATAATATAATATATATATATTTATTTATTTATAATTAGTATTCTATTGATTTCTATAGTATATTTACATACTATAGTATATATATAATTCACTTATTTACGTGTGTCTGCATATATTTGTCTATAAATATATAAATGTATACACATGCATACATACATACATACATACATACATACATACATACCTGAGGCTCCAGACGGGTGGCACTTGGAGGTTTCTTTGATAGGACTGCCTGAGTGGTTTGAAGATGTTTCAAGACAGTTTCAAGATTTGTCAAACTTTTTCCATGATATATGTATTTACATTTTACTTCGTAGCAGGGGTCTTGCTATTTTGCAGCCAGCTCAAGAGCAGCTATCGGGTACACCGATGTACCATGATCAACTGCTAGCGCACACTCAAGACATCTCATGACAATGGTGATGGTGTTCTTAATGAGGATCATGACTCATGACTCATGACGATGATGATGATGATGATGACGACGACGACGATGATGATGATGATGCCGACCGTTTCAAGCTTAGAATGATTTGCTGGTTTGCCATTTTTTTGCCAAGTTGAGTCTGACACCAGGCGGCCTTGGCTTGGTGGCGTTAGGTTTGGGGCCTGAGGAAATGGCTGCCTAAGATGATCTGTGAGTTGAGCTATAGATTAGATAAATTCGAAAAGCACACTTCAGGAAGGAAATTTGTATTTTTCGACAAGGTTCTATTGTTGATTCACGACATGGGTTTGCCCCTGGAGTTCATAGCTACAATTTTTTAATGTTTTGAAGCGAAGTCTTTCCTCATCATCCTATATAATCCTTTCCTTGGCGGGAATGGGAAAGGGTCAGCCAAAAAGCAAGACATGAGACTCATCATGAGACATCCCGAGATCTTCAGGTCGAAGTGCTGCAGGTTTCCACATCTCGCCGAGCCATTCAGCTTCGAGTCTGCATAGTCTGTATCGTGTTAGAGTGTGTTGCGTTCTTTCCATGCAGATGCAGCAGATGCAGCCACGCTTGGTGCTGCAGGCCGTGGTCAGGCAGCCAGTGCTGTCGCATGCGCGGCCAGCGCAGCCCTGGGACGGGTGCATCAGCTTGGTCAGAATTCTGCGAGGCCCATGGCGATGCCAGTGGCGATGCCAACGCCCATCGTGAAGGCCGTGGTCAAGCCCGTGGTGCACGCCAGGACGCAGCACCAGGTGGTCCTCTGTGGAAGGTGTGGTTTTGGCGTGTCTTGTTGCCCCAACGTGTGACTCTAACCAGACGAGGAATGTTTGAATCCTTTGGTGTATGTCAAAGCCCAGGAAGCATCAAAGTTGCGCGGGCAAGATCGGGCAAGCGGGGCTATTCGGCCATGCCAGGAACGGCAAATATCCCGGCCATGGATCTCCTCAAGGAGATCGGGAAATATGTGGAGGAGTGTGGGGACCAGCCGATCGTGGCATTTTTTTGCCAGTATTCGAGTACTGGCACAAGAATGCCACGATCGGCTGGTCCCCAAAATCCTTCACGTACTTCCCGATCTCCTTGAGGAGATCCATGGCCGGGACATGAACTGTCCCCAAGCTTCTCCACGTCTATTCAGCTCATCGAGCTTCCACTGTGGCTGGATGTATTTGTAGCAATACACTTGCTGTGCATGTGTATTTTCTATTGTTTTCTGATTTCAAGAGTTGTACCACAACTCCCTTCAAGAGCAACAGTTTCAGCAGGGGAAAACCAAAGCAACAAGTTCGCAAACTTCTACCGAAAGAGCTGCCAGTCCCGACAGCGCGTGATGATCCTGGAGGGCGGCTTCAGGGGATGGGAGGCCCATGACCTCCCCATCCAACAGATATAGACGAAACTTTCCCAGAAAGCGTGTGACCAGCTGGCCCTGATTGGGAAGGATGTTTCCAAGTTAAGTTGACCGGCTGGAACGCGTGTGACCAGCTGGCCGTGAAGATTGGCCAGAGTGTCTCAAAGTTAATGGCTGAGTGCCATGTGATGAGCAGCAGGCACAGTTCGAATGCCTGCCGCCATCAGCATTCAGCCGTCAGTATCCAGTATCACCCCTTGGTCGAGGCCAACATTGCTTCGCCCACAACTAGACGACGGATGGCCCGATCTATGTAGATGTGTAGATGTGAAGATGTGAAGACGTATAACAGGCCCCCACTATTAGAAGAACCCTTCGCTCAGACGCTCTCGGGAAAAAGCTGAAGCGCAGAGAACTGTAGAAAAAGCAGAGTGGTCAGTCACGGGTCAAGGTTGGTCTTGAATCCCCTTGTGGCGTTGTAGCTAAGAGCCATCAGAAGCAGCGCCCAATTTTGAGACGCAACGAACTTCCCAGCTGAGGTGGGCATCTTTTTGCAATATCACTCCTCAGCCGAGTGCTTTTTGTTGTACCTGATGCTCCAGACGGGGCTGCGGCACTCGGAGGTTTGCCGTGGTCGGGCTGGCCGGGTGGTTGGAAGATGTTTCAAATTTGTTGCATATATTTGACATATCAATCATATCCATATCAATCATTTGATTACACTGTAATCTTTACTTAGTAGCAGAGGCAATTGCTGCCTGTTGCAACTGTTGCGCCCAGCCCAAGAGCAGCCAGGGTATAGCGATGTGCCATGACCAAATGCATACTCCTGACATCTCATGACATCTCATGACGATGGTCGTGATGATGATGGCCCCGATGACGATCCTTTCAGGTTTAAGATGGGTTTGCCATTTTTTGTCAAGTGGAGTCTGATTCCAGGTATTAACTGCTATGCCATCTATGCGCATGTACCCACCACGATGATGATGATGATGGTGGTGGTGGTGATGATGATGATGACGACGATGATGATGATGATGATGACGACGACGACGATTGTGATTGCGATTGCGATGACTTGCTATGATTTGCTGTTTTTTTGCCACGTAAAGTCTGATGCCAGGCGGCCTTGGCTTGGAGGCCTTACGTTTGGGACCTGAGGAAATATCTGCCTAAGACATCATGTGTGAGTTATCTAGAGAAGTGGAAAAACATTCTGGACTCTGGACAGGCATTCTGCAGGAAGGAAATGAGCATGGATTTTCCCTATGAGTTCATAAGTTCAAAACTGCAGTCTTAGAAGCAAAGTCCTTTCCCTGTGTTTAAGGAAGGGGAAAGGGTGAGCCAAAAGCACGACATGAGATATCATGAGATCTTCAGGTCCAAGCAAATTGAAACGGTTTCGTTCTGCAGCAAGTTCCACATCTGAAGGCCGAGCCATTTGCAGCGCTTTGCTGTTTCCTTTTCAGCCATGCAGATGCAGATGATCCACCCGATGCAGCCGATTCAGCCACGGGTGCAGCAGGCCGTGCTCAAGCAGCCAGTGGTGCTGTCGCATATGTCGCATGTGCGGCCAGCGCAGCCGTGGCTTGGGCAGCAGCAGCTGCAGCAGCTGCCAGCTCAGGTGAGGCCGGCTGCGGGGCCGGCGCCAGCCGCGATGCCAACGCCCATGGTGCACATGGCGAAGCTGGCCAGGCCATTGCGTTGGGTGTATGCTGCCCCTATGCATCCTATGCAACGCACCCAAGGACGCACCCAGGTGGTGCTTCCATTCCAGGTTGTTTCGACCAAGGTGGCTCCAGAGAAGGAGCTTCCCAAAGAGGCCGGGTGTGGAGGGGATGCCCCATCGACTTTAATTTTTTTTGGGAATTTAGCTTCCGATTTTGTCAAGAGTCAAAATGATCAAAATGTTAATTTGTTCCAGTTGGTTTTGCCTTCCGCACCCAAAGCCACAGGTGGTGTCCACGCAGGTGAAAGCACCAGAGCGCAAAGAGCTCCCGCTGATTGATGGCCAAGTTCCCAAAGACGCCGGTGTCGAGGGCATGCACCCAATCGATTTCAAAGCGTTTTGGGAGCAGAGCCTTTTCAAGTTTTTGTCAACTTGTTCAGTTCTTCCAGTCGGTGTTATGGGTTTCAAGAGACTCTCTCATATTGATTCGCTCATCCGAAGCTATGGTCTTTTCGTGTTTTGTTGCCACGAAACTGTGCGTTCTTTGGATTTCTTTGGTATGTCATGGTATGTCCAAGCTTAGGAATCAGCAAAATATGGTTGTGGTCGACCTGCGCGGTGAAGACCGCGCAAGTGGCCACATCGCAGGGACAGTTCATGTCCCAGCCATGGATCTCCTCAAGGAGATCCAGAAATTTGTGGAGATGTTTTCGGACCAGCCCATCGTGGCCTTCCTGTGCCAATACTCGGCACATAGGGCTCCGACAGCGGCTGGATGGATTGTAACAACATGCTTGCTGTGCGTTTTTGTTTTCTGTTTTCAAGAGTTGTACCAAAAGCCCCTTCAAGAGCGACAGTTTCAGCAGGGGAAAACCAAAGCAACGAGGTCGCCAACTTCTACCGAAAGAGCTGCCCAACCAAGCAGCGCGTGATGATCCTGGAGGGCGGCTTCAGGGGATGGGAGGCCCATGACCTCCCTATCCAGCAGATTGAGACGAAACTGTCCCAGAAAGCGGCTGACCAGCTTGCACTGAAGATCGGGAAGGAAGTTTCCAAGTTGACCGGCTGAATGTGTGGCTATGAGCGGCAGGCACAGGTCGAATTTGAATACCTGCCAAATTTAGATTGTCAGTTTCACCCCTTGGTCGAGGCCAACATTGCTTCGCCGGCACAATGCTGAAGTGCACCAAACAGTGGTAAAACCGAGCGGTCACAGTTAGTCAATATGGTCTCGAATCTTTTCTTTTGAAGATTGTGGCATTGCCAGCTGAGGTGGACATCTCTTTGCCTGTGGAGGTCGCGATGGCGATATCTACCTCAGCCGAGTGCTTTCAGCTACCTGAGGCTCTGCAGGGCTGGCTGGTTTGAAGATGTTTCAAATCTGCTGCATACTGATACATATCCTAGTATTAAAAAAATATAATAAAATTATATATAATATATATATATATTTATAATTAGTATTCTATTGATTTCTATAGTACGTTTACATACTATAGTATATATATATAATTCACTTATTTACGTGTGTCTGCATATATTTGTCTATAAATATACAAATGTATACACATACATACAGACAGACAGACAGACAGACATACAGACAGACAGACATACATACATACCTACCTACCCGAGGCTCCAGACGGGTGGCACTTGGAGGTTTCTTTGATAGGACTGCCTGAGTGGTTTGAAGATGTTTCAAGACAGTTTCAAGATCTGTCAAACTTTTCCCATGATAAATCGGATGATATATGTATTTACATTTTTCTTCGTAGCAGGGGTCTTGCTATTTTGCAGCCAACTCAAAAGCAGCTATAGGGTACAGCGATGCACCATGATCAACTGCTAGCGCACACTCATGACATCTCATGACAATGGTGATGGTGTTCTTAATGAGGATCATGACTCATGACTCATGACTCATGACTCATGACGATGACGATGATGATGATGATGATGATGATGATGATGATGATGATGGCGATGACAATGACGATGACGATGATGATGATGATGATGATGATGATGATGATGATGGCGATGACGATGACGATGACGATGACGATGACGATGATGATGATGATGATCATCATCATCATCATCATCATGATGCTGACCGTTTCAAGCTTGGAATGATTTGCTGGTCTGCCATTTTTTGCCAAGTTGAGTCTGACACCAGGCGGCCTTGGCTTGGTGACATTAGGCTTGGGGCCTGAGGAAATGGCTAAGATGATCTGTGAGTTGAGCTATAGATTAGATAAATTCGAAAAGCACACTTCAGGAAGGAAATTTGTATTTTTCGACAAGGTTCTATTGTTGATTCACGACATGGGTTTACCCCTGGAGTTCATAGCTATAATTTTTTAATGTTTTGAAGCGAAGTCCTTTCCTCATCATCCTATATAATCCTTTCCTTGCCGGGAATGGGAAAGGGTCAGCCAAAAAGCAAGACATGAGACTCATCATGAGACATCCCGAGATCTTCAGGTCGAAGTGCTGCAGGTTTCCACATCTCGCCGAGCCATTCAGCTTCGAGTCTGCATAGTCTGCATCGTGTTAGAGTGTGTTGCGTTCTTTCCATGCAGATGCAGCAGATGCAGCCACGCTTGGTGCTGCAGGCCGTGGTCAGGCAGCCAGTGCTGTCGCATGCGCGGCCAGCGCAGCCCTGGGACAGGTCAGCTTGGTCAGAATCCTGCGAGGCCCATGGCGATGCCAGTGGCGATGCCAGTAGCGATGCCAACGCCCATCGTGAAGGCCGTGGTCAAGCCCGTGGTGAAGCCATCGCAATGGATTTATGCCTTGCTCCAAAGCACCCCAGGACGCAGCACCAGGTGGTCCTCTGTGGAAGGTGTGGTTTTGGCGTGTCTTGTTGCCCCAACGTGCGACTCTAACCAGACGAGGAATGTTTGAATCCTTTGGTGTATGTCAAAGCCCAGGAAGCATCAAAGTTGCGCGGGCAAGATCGGGCAAGCGGGGCTATTCGGCCATTCCAGGAACGGCAAATATCCCAGCCATGGATCTCCTCAAGGAGATCGGGAAATATGTGGAGGAGTGTGGGGACCAGCCGATCGTGGCATTTTTTTGCCAGTATTCGAGTATTGGCACAAGAATGCCACGATCGGCTGGTCCCCAAAATCCTTCACGTACTTCCCGATCTCCTTGAGGAGATCCATGGCCGGGACATGAACTGTCCCCAAACTTCTCCACGTCTATTCAGCTCATCGAGCTTCCACTGTGGCTGGATGCATTTGTAGCAATACACTTGCTGTGCATGTGTATTTTCTATTGTTTTCTGATTTCAAGAGTTGTACCACAACTCCCTTCAAGAGCAACAGTTTCAGCAGGGGAAAACCAAAGCAACAAGTTCGCAAACTTCTACCAAAAGAGCTGCCAGTTCAAACAGCGTGTGATGATCCTGGAGGGCGGCTTCAGGGATGGGAGGCCCATGACCTCCTTATCCAGCAGATTGAGACGAAACTGTCCCAGAAAGCGTGTGACCAGCTGGCCCTGATTGGGAAGGATGTTTCCAAGTTGACCGGCTGGAACGCGTGTGACCAGCTGGCCGTGAAGATTGGCCAGAGTGTCTCAAAGTTGATGGCTGAGTGCCGTGTGATGAGCAGCAGGCACAGTTCGAATGCCTGCCGCCATCAGCATTCAGCCGTCAGTATCCAGTACCACCCCTTGGTCGAGGCCAACATTGCTTCGCCCACAACTAGACCACGGATGGCCCGATCTATGTAGATGTGAAGAAATGCTGATATAATAATGTGTAGATCTGAAGATGAGAGGATGTATAGATGTGAATCTGTGAAGATGATAATATGTGTAGATGTGAACCTGTGAAGATGTATAACAGGCCCCCACTATTAGAAGAACCCTTCGCTCAGACGCTCTCGGGAAAAAGCAGAGTGGTCAGTCACGGGTCAAGGTTGGTCTTGAATCCCCTTGTGGCGTTGTGGCTGAAGGGCCATCAGAAGCAGCGCCCAATTTTGAGACGCAACGAACTTCCCAGCTGAGGTGGGCATCTTTTTGCAATATCACTCCTCAGCCGAGTGCTTTTAGCTGTACCTGATGCTCCAGACGGGGCTGCGGCACTCGGAGGTTTGCCGTGGTCGGGCTGGCCGGGTGGTTGGAAGATGTTTCAAATTTGTTGCATATATTTGACATATCAATCATATCCATATCAATCATTTGAAAATTTGATTACACTTACTGTAATCTTTACTTAGTAGCAGAGGCAATTGCTGCCTGTTGCAACTGTTGCGCCCAGCCCAAGAGCAGCCAGGGTATAGCGATGTGCCATGACCAAATGCATACTCCTGACATCTCATGACATCTCATGACGATGGTGGTGATGATGATGGCGACGATGACGATCCTTTCAGGTTTAAGATGGGTTTGCCATTTTTTGTCAAGTGGAGTCTGATTCCAGGTATTAACTGCTATGCCATCTATGCGTATGTACCCACCACGATGATGATGATGATGATGATGATGGTGGTGGTGGTGATGATGATGATGATGCTGGTGATGATGATGATGATGATGATGACGATGACGATGACGATGACGATGATGACGATGATGATGATGATGATGATGACGACGATTGTGATTGCGATTGTGCTGACTTGCTATGCCGTTTTTTGCCACGTAAAGTCTGATGCCAGGCGGCCTTGGCTTGGAGGCCTTACGTTTGGGACCTGAGGGAATATCTGCCTAAGACATCATGTGTGAGTTATCTAGAGAAGTGGAAAAACACTCTGGACAGGCATTCTGCAGGAAGGAAATGAGCATGGATTTTCCCTATGAGTTCATAAGTTCAAAACTGCAGTCTTGAAGCAAAGTCCTTTCCCTGTGTTTAAGGAAGGGGAAAGGGTGAGCCAAAAGCAAGACATGAGATATCATGAGATCTTCAGGTCCAAGCAAATTGAAACGGTTTCGTTCTGCAGCAAGTTCCACATCTGAACGCCGAGCCATTTGCAGCGCTTTGCTGTTTCCTTTTCAGCCATGCAGATGCAGATGATCCCGATGCAGCCGATTCAGCCACGGGTGCAGCAGGCCGTGCTCAAGCAGCCAGTGCTGTCGCATATGTCGCATGTGCGGCCAGCGCAGCCGTGGCTTGGGCAGCAGCAGCTGCAGCTGCCAGCTCAGGTGAGGCCAGCTGCCGGGCCGGCGCCAGCCGCGATGCCAACGCCCATGGTGCACATGGCGAAGCTGGCCAGGCCATTGCGTTGGGTGTATGCTGCCCCTATGCATCCTATGCAACGCACCCAAGGACGCAGCAATCAGGTGGTGCTTCCATTCCAGGTTGTTTCGACCAAGGTGGCTCCAGAGAAGGAGCTTCCCAAAGAGGCCGGGTGTGGAGGGGATGCCCCATCGACTTTAAGGTTTTTTGGGAATTTAGCCTCTTCCGACTCTTCCGGTTTTGTCAAGAATCAAAATGATCAAAATGTTAATTCGTTCCAGTTGGTTTTGCCGCGCCCAAAGCCACAGGTGGTGTCCACGCAGGTGAAAGCACCAGAGCGCAAAGAGCTCCCGCTGATTGATGGCCAAGTTCCCAAAGAGGCCGGTGTCGAGGGCATGCACCCAATCGATTTCAAAGCGTTTTGGGAGCAGAGCCTTTTCAAGTTTTTGTCAACTTGTTCAGTTCTTCCAGTCGGTGTTATGGGTTTCAAGAGACTCTCTCATGTTGATTTGCTCATCCGAAGCTATGGTCTTTTCGTTTTTTGTTGCCACAAAACTGTGAGTTCTTTGGATTTCTTTGGTATGTCATGGTATGTCCAAGCTTAGGAATCAGCAAAATATGGTTGTGGTCGACCTGCGCGGTGAAGACCGCGAAAGCGGCCACATCGCAGGGACAGTTCATGTCCCAGCCATGAGGAGATCCAGAAATTTGTGGAGATGTTTTCGGACCAGCCCATCGTGGCCTTCCTGTGCCAATACTCGGCACATAGGGCTCCGACAGCGGCTGGATGGATTGTAACAACATGCTTGCTGTGCGTTTTTGTTTTCTGTTTTCAAGAGTTGTACCAAAAGCCCCTTCAAGAGCGACAGTTTCAGCAAGGGAAAACCAAAGCAACGAGGTCGCCAACTTCTACCGAAAGAGCTGCCCAACCAAGCAGCGCGTGATGATCCTGGAGGGCGGCTTCAGGGGATGGGAGGCCCATGACCTCCCTATCCAGCAGATTGAGACGAAACTGTCCCAGAAAGCGGCTGACCAGCTTGCACTGAAGATCGGGAAGGAAGTTTCCAAGTTGACCGGCTGAATGTGTGGCTATGAGCGGCAGGCACAGGTCGAATTTGAATACCTGCCAAATTTAGATTGTCAGTTTCACCCCTTGGTCGAGGCCAACATTGCTTCGCCGGCACAATGCTGAAGTGCACCAAACAGTGGTAAAACCGAGCGGTCACAGCTAGGGCTTTGCGGCATTGTGGCTGAGGGCCATTTGGATTGCCAGCTGAGGTGGACATCTCTTTGCCTGTGGAGGTCGCGATGGCGATATCTACCTCAGCCGAGTGCTTTCAGCTACCTGAGGCTCTGCAGGGCTGGCTGGCTGGTTTGAAGATGTTTCAAATCTGCTGCATACTGATACATATCCTAGTATTAAAAAATGAAAATAACATTATATATATAATATAATATATATATAATATAATATATATATATTTATTTATTTATTTATAATTAGTATTCTATTGATTTCTATAGTATATTTACATACTATAGTATATATATAATTCACTTATTTACGTGTGTGTGCATATATTTGTCTATAAATATATAAATGTATACACATGCATGCATGCATGCATGCATGCATGCATGCATACATACATACATACATACATACATACATACATACATACATACATACATACATACATACCTGAGGCTCCAGACGGGTGGCACTTGGAGGTTTCTTTGATAGGACTGCCTGAGTGGTTTGAAGATGTTTCAAGACAGTTTCAAGATTTGTCAAACTTTTTCCATGATATATGTATTTACATTTTACTTCGTAGCAGGGGTCTTGCTATTTTGCAGCCAGCTCAAGAGCAGCTATCGGGTACACCGATGTACCATGATCAACTGCTAGCGCACACTCAAGACATCTCATGACAATGGTGATGGTGTTCTTAATGAGGATCATGACTCATGACTCATGACGATGATGATGATGATGATGATGACGACGACGACGACGATGATGATGATGATGCCGACCGTTTCAAGCTTAGAATGATTTGCTGGTTTGCCATTTTTTTGCCAAGTTGAGTCTGACACCAGGCGGCCTTGGCTTGGTGGCGTTAGGTTTGGGGCCTGAGGAAATGGCTGCCTAAGATGATCTGTGAGTTGAGCTATAGATTAGATAAATTCGAAAAGCACACTTCAGGAAGGAAATTTGTATTTTTCGACAAGGTTCTATTGTTGATTCACGACATGGGTTTACCCCTGGAGTTCATAGCTATAATTTTGTAATGTTTTGAAGCGAAGTCCTTTCCTCATCATCCTATATAATCCTTTCCTTGCCGGGAATGGGAAAGGGTCAGCCAAAAAGCAAGACATGAGACTCATCATGAGACATCCCGAGATCTTCAGGTCGAAGTGCTGCAGGTTTCCACATCTCGCCGAGCCATTCAGCTTCGAGTCTGCATAGTCTGCATCGTGTTAGAGTGTGCTGCGTTCTTTCCATGCAGATGCAGCAGATGCAGCCACGCTTGGTGCTGCAGGCCGTGGTCAGGCAGCCAGTGCTGTCGCATGCGCGGCCAGCGCAGCCCTGGGACAGGTCAGCTTGGTCAGAATCCTGCGAGGCCCATGGCGATGCCAGTGGCGATGCCAGTAGCGATGCCAACGCCCATCGTGAAGGCCGTGGTCAAGCCCGTGGTGAAGCCATCGCAATGGATTTATGCCTTGCTCCAAAGCACCCCAGGACGCAGCACCAGGTGGTCCTCTGTGGAAGGTGTGGTTTTGGCGTGTCTTGTTGCCCCAACGTGCGACTCTAACCAGACGAGGAATGTTTGAATCCTTTGGTGTATGTCAAAGCCCAGGAAGCATCAAAGTTGCGCGGGCAAGATCGGGCAAGCGGGGCTATTCGGCCATTCCAGGAACGGCAAATATCCCAGCCATGGATCTCCTCAAGGAGATCGGGAAATATGTGGAGGAGTGTGGGGACCAGCCGATCGTGGCATTTTTTTGCCAGTATTCGAGTATTGGCACAAGAATGCCACGATCGGCTGGTCCCCAAAATCCTTCACGTACTTCCCGATCTCCTTGAGGAGATCCATGGCCGGGACATGAACTGTCCCCAAACTTCTCCACGTCTATTCAGCTCATCGAGCTTCCACTGTGGCTGGATGCATTTGTAGCAATACACTTGCTGTGCATGTGTATTTTCTATTGTTTTCTGATTTCAAGAGTTGTACCACAACTCCCTTCAAGAGCAACAGTTTCAGCAGGGGAAAACCAAAGCAACAAGGTCGCAAACTTCTACCGAAAGAGCTGCCAGTTCAAACAGCGCGTGATGATCCTGGAGGGCGGCTTCAGGGGATGGGAGGCCCATGACCTCCCTATCCAGCAGATTGAGACGAAACTGTCCCAGAAAGTGTGTGACCAGCTGGCCCTGATTGGGAAGGATGTTTCCAAGTTGACCGGCTGGAACGCGTGTGACCAGCTGGCCGTGAAGATTGGCCAGAGTGTCTCAAAGTTGACCGGCTGAATGCCATGTGATGAGCAGCAGGCACAGTTCGAATGCCTGCCGCCATCAGCATTCAGCCGTCAGTATCCAGTATCATCCCATTGGTCGAGGCCAACATTGCTTCGCCCACAACTAGACGACGGATGGCCCGATCTATGTAGATGTGTAGATGTGAAGATGTGAAGACGTATAACAGGCCCCCACTATTAGAAGAACCCTTCGCTCAGACGCTCTCGGGAAAAAGCAGAGTGGTCAGTCACGGGTCAAGGTTGGTCTTGAATCCCCTTGTGGCGTTGTGGCTGAAGGGCCATCAGAAGCAGCGCCCAATTTTGAGACGCAACTTCCCAGCTGAGGTGGGCATCTTTTTGCAATATCACTCCTCAGCCGAGTGCTTTTAGCTGTACCTGATGCTCCAGACGGGGCTGCGGCACTCGGAGGTTTGCCGTGGTCGGGCTGGCCGGGTGGTTGGAAGATGTTTCAAATTTGTTGCATATATTTGACATATCAATCATATCCATATCAATCATTTGAAAATTTGATTACACTTACTGTAATCTTTACTTAGTAGCAGAGGCAATTGCTGCCTGTTGCAACTGTTGCGCCCAGCCCAAGAGCAGCCAGGGTATAGCGATGTGCCATGACCAAATGCATACTCCTGACATCTCATGACATCTCATGACGATGGTGGTGATGATGATGGCGACGATGACGATCCTTTCAGGTTTAAGACGGGTTTGCCATTTTTTTGCCAAGTGGAGTCTGATTCCAGGTATGAACTGCTATGCCATCTATGCGTATGTACCCACCACGATGATGATGATGATGATGATGATGATGGTGGTGGTGATGATGATGATGATGACGACGACGATGATGATGATGACGACGATTGTGATTGCGATTGCGATGACTTGCTATGATTTGCTGTTTTTTGCCACGTAAAGTCTGATGCCAGGCGGCCTTGGCTTGGAGGCCTTACGTTTGGGACCTGAGGAAATATCTGCCTAAGACATCATGTGTGAGTTATCTAGAGAAGTGGAAAAACACTCTGGACAGGCATTCTGCAGGAAGGAAATGAGCATGGATTTTCCCTATGAGTTTATAAGTTCAAAACTGCAGTCTTGAAGCAAAGTCCTTTCCCTGTGTTTAAGGGGAAAGGGTGAGCCAAAAGCAAGACATGAGATATCATGAGATCTTCAGGTCCAAGCAAATTGAAACGGTTTCGTTCTGCAGCAAGTTCCACATCTCAACGCCGAGCCATTTGCAGCGCTTTGCCGTTTCCTTTTCAGCCATGCAGATGCAGATGATCCCGATGCAGCCGATTCAGCCACGGGTGCAGCAGGCCGTGCTCAAGCAGCCAGTGCTGTCGCATATGTCGCATGTGCGGCCAGCGCAGCCGTGGCTTGGGCAGCTGCAGCTGCAGCAGCTGCCAGCTCAGGTGAGGCCGGCTGCGGGGCCGGCGCCAGCCGCGATGCCAACGCCCATGGTGCACATGGCGAAGCTGGCCAGGCCATTGCGTTGGGTGTATGCTGCCCCTATGCATCCTATGCAACGCACCCAAGGACGCAGCAATCAGGTGGTGCTTCCATTCCAACAGGTTGTTTCGACCAAGGTGGCTCCAGAGCGGAAGGAGCTTCCCAAAGAGGCCGGGTGTGGAGGGGATGCCCCATTGACTAATTTTTTTTGGGAATTTAGCCTCTTCCGGTTTTGTCAAGAGTCAAAATGATCAAAATGTTAATTCGTTCCAGTTGGTTTTGCCGCGCCCAAAGCCACAGGTGGTGTCCACGCAGGTGAAAGCACCAGAGCGCAAAGAGCTCCCGCTGATTGATGGCCAAGTTCCCAAAGACGCCGGTGTTGAGGGCATGCACCCAATCGATTTCAAAGCGTTTTGGGAGCAGAGCCTTTTCAAGTTTTTGTCAACTTGTTCAGTTCTTCCAGTCGGTGTTATGGGTTTCAAGAGACTCTCTCATGTTGATTCGCTCATCCGAAGCTATGGTCTTTTCGTGTTTTGTTGCCACGAAACTGTGCGTTCTTTGGATTTCTTTGGTATGTCATGGTATGTCCAAGCTTAGGAATCAGCAAAATATGGTTGTGGTCGACCTGCGCGGTGAAGACCGCGCAAGTGGCCACATCGCAGGGACAGTTCATGTCCCAGCCATGGATCTCCTCAAGGAGATCCAGAAATTTGTGGAGATGTTTTCGGACCAGCCCATCGTGGCCTTCCTGTGCCAATACTCGGCACATAGGGCTCCGACAGCGGCTGGATGGATTGTAACAACATGCTTGCTGTGCGTTTTTGTTTTCTAATTTCAAGAGTTGTACCAAAACCCCTTCAAGAGCAACAGTTTCAGCAGGGGAAAACCAACGCAACAAGGTCGCCAACTTCTACCGAAAGAGCTGCCCGTCCAAGCAGCGCGTGATAATCCTAGAGGGCGGCTTCAGGGGATGGGAGGCCCATGACCTCCCTATCCAGCAGATTGAGACGAAACTGTCCCAGAAAGCGGCTGACCAGCTTGCACTGAAGATCGGGCAGGAAGTTTCCAAGTTGACCGGCTGAATGTGTGGCTATGAGCGGCAGGCACAGGTCGAATTTGAATACCTGCCAAATTTAGATTGTCAGTTTCACCCCTTGGTCGAGGCCAACATTGCTTCGCCGGCACAATGCTGAAGCGCACCAAACAGTGGTAAAACCGAGCGGTCACAGTTAAACAGTTAGTCAATATGGTCTCGAATCTTTTCTTTTGAAGATTGTGGCATTGTGGCTGAGGGCCATTTGCATTGCCAGCTGAGGTGGACATCTCTTTGCCTGTGGAGGTCGCGATGGCGATGTCTACCACTCCTCAGCCGAGTGCTTTCAGCTACCTGAGGCTCTGCAGGGCTGGCTGGCTGGTTTAAAGATGTTTCAAATCTGCTGCATACTGATACATATCCTAGTATTAGTATTATTTCAATAAAATTATATATACATACATAATTAGTATTCTATTGATTTCTATAGTATATTTACATACTATAGTATATATATATATAATTCACTTATTTACGTGTGTCTGCATATATTTGTCTATAAATATATAAATGTATACACCGATATATATATATATAAATATGTGTGTATATATAAATGTTACACGTACATACATACATACATACATACATACATACATACATACATACATACATACATACATACATACATCCATACATCCATACATCCATACATCCATACATCCATACATCCATACATCCATACATCCATACATCCATACATCCATACATCCATCCATCCATCCATCCATCCATCCATACAGACAGACAGACAGACATACATACATACATACATACATACACATGTATGGGCACAAAAAAAACGTGACGATGACGATGACGATGACGATGACGATGATGATGATGATGCTGATGATGATGATGATGATGACGATGACGATTGTGATTGCGATTGCGATGACTTGCTATGATTTGCCGTTTTTTGCCACGTAAAGTCTGATGCCAGGCGGCCTTGTTTTGGAGGCCTTACGTTTGGGACCTGAGGAAATATCTGCCTAAGACATCATGTGTGAGTTATCTAGAGAAGTGGAAAAACACTCTGGACAGGCATTCTGCAGGAAGGAAATGAGCATGGATTTTCCCTATGAGTTCATAAGTTCAAAACTGCAGTCTTGAAGCAAAGTCCTTTCCCTGTGTTTAAGGAAGGGGAAAGGGTGAGCCAAAAGCAAGACATGAGATATCATGAGATCTTCAGGTCCAAGCAAATTGAAACGGTTTCGTTCTGCAGCAAGTTCCACATCTGAACGCCGAGCCATTTGCAGCGCTTTGCTGTTTCCTTTTCAGCCATGCAGATGCAGATGATCCACCCGATGCAGCCGATTCAGCCACGCTTGGTGCTGCAGCAGGCCGTGCTCAAGCAGCCAGTGCTGTCGCATGTGCGGCCAGCGCAGCCGTGGCTTGGGCAGCTGCAGCTGCCAGCTCAGGTGAGGCCGGCTGCGGGGCCCATAGCGCCAGCCGCGATGCCAACGCCCATGGTGAAGCACATGGCGAAGCTGGCCAGGCCATTGCGTTGGGTTTATGCTGCCCCTATGCATCCTATGCAACGCACCCAAGGACGCACCAATCAGGTGGTGCTTCCATTCCAACAGGTTGTTTCGACCAAGGTGATGGCTCCAGAGAAGGAGCTTCCCAAAGAGGCCGGGTGTGGAGGGGATGCCCCATCGACTTTAAGGTTTTTTTGGGAATTTAGCCTCTTCTGGTTTTGTCAAGAGTCAAAATGATCAAAATGTTAATTTGTTCCAGTTGGTTTTGCCTCGCCCAAAGCCACAGGTGGTGTCCACGCAGGTGAAAGCACCAGAGCGCAAAGAGCTTCCGCTGATTGATGGCCAAGTTCCCAAAGACGCCGGTGTTGAGGGCATGCACCCAATCGATTTCAAAGCGTTTTGGGAGCAGAGCCTTTTCAAGTTTTTGTCAACTTGTTCAGTTCTTCCAGTCGGTGTTATGGGTTTCAAGAGACTCTCTCATGTTGATTCGCTCATCCGAAGCTATGGTCTTTTCGTGTTTTGTTGCCACGAAACTGTGCGTTCTTTGGATTTCTTTGGTATGTCATGGTATGTCCAAGCTTAGGAATCAGCAAAATATGGTTGTGGTCGACCTGCGCGGTGAAGACCGCGCAAGTGGCCACATCGCAGGGACAGTTCATGTCCCAGCCATGGATCTCCTCAAGGAGATCCAGAAATTTGTGGAGATGTTTTCGGACCAGCCCATCGTGGCCTTCCTGTGCCAATACTCGGCACATAGGGCTCCGACAGCGGCTGGATGGATTGTAACAGCATGCTTGCTGTGCGTTTTTGTTTTCTGATTTCAAGAGTTGTACCAAAAGCCCCTTCAAGAGCAACAGTTTCAGCAGGGGAAAACCAAAGCAACAAGGTCGCCAACTTCTACCGAAAGAGCTGCCCAACCAAGCAGCGCGTGATGATCCTGGAGGGCGGCTTCAGGGGATGGGAGGCCCATGACCTCCCTATCCAGCAGATTGAGACGAAACTGTCCCAGAAAGCGGCTGACCAGCTTGCACTGAAGATCGGGCAGGAAGTTTCCAAGTTGACCGGCTGAATGTGTGGCTATGAGCGGCAGGCACAGGTCGAATTTGAATACCTGCCAAATTTAGATTGTCAGTTTCACCCCTTGGTCGAGGCCAACATTGCTTCGCCGGCACAATGCTGAAGTGCACCAAACAGTGGTAAAACCGAGCGGTCACAGTTAAACAGTTAGTCAATATGGTCTCGAATCTTTTCTTTTGAAGATTGTGGCATTGTGGCTGAGGGCCATTTGGATTGCCAGCTGAGGTGGACATCTCTTTGCCTGTGGAGGTCGCGATGGCGATATCTACCACTCCTCAGCCGAGCTACCTGAGGCTCTGCAGGGCTGGCTGGCTGGTTTAAAGATGTTTCAAATCTGCTGCATACTGATACATATCCTAGTATTAGTATTATAAAATTCTAATAAATATATATATATATAATTAGTATTCTATTGATTTCTATAGTATATTTACATACTATAGTATATATATATATATAATTCACTTATTTACGTGTGTCTGCATATATTTGTCTCTAAATATATAAATGTATGTATATATATATATGTATATATAAATGTTACACATACATACATACCTACGTATACATACATACGTACATACGTACGTACGTACGTACGTACATACATACCTACATACCTACATACCTACATACCTACATACCTACATACCTACATACCTACATACCTACATACCTACATACGTACATACGTACATACGTACATACGTACATACGTACATACGTACATACGTACATGCGTACATGCGTACATGCGTACATACGTACATACGTACATACGTACATACGTACATACGTACACACGTACACACGTACATACGTACATACGTACATACGTACATACGTACATATTGTGCTTAGTAACTTCATAGCATACTACAAGCCAGATGAAACAACTACCCGGTAGTGTAAAACACCACGCTTTTGCCGAAGCTTCAGGCTGCGGAACCTTCAGACGGCCGATGGCACCCTTTGCCAGTGCCATGCTGAGAAATCGGCGCAATGGTTCATCGTTCAAGATATGGGGTTTCCATAAATGGTAGCACCCCCAAAATGGAGCGTTTATAATCGAAAATCCCAACAAATAAAATGGATGATTTGGGGGTACCCTACTTTAGGAAACCCCCGTATGGAACCCCAAGGTAGATGGCTATAATAAACAGTCCAAATCACTTGTGTTTTCCTTCTGAGAATTGACGCACTTGGTGGATTTCAACCAACTTGTGTAGAAGTCGTTTCAGTCTCCTGCCACAAGTTCTTTTGGAAATACTTCCTGTGTGTCCTTGTACATCTCGCCATTGTCACCATTTTATTGTTCTTTTCGAAGCTTAATATTGAGGCACTGTTGCGACCACGTTGCTACCCTGCTGTACGTTTTGCTGAAGGGGTTTGGCTGTGTGGCGGTCTCACCAGGCCTGGTTTTGTCAAAATTTGTCAGGTGTTTTTGCTGGATTATTGTTTTCTTCGTTCCAAGGCCTAACTCTTCTTGGCACCTTATTGAAATGATTTGAAATAGGTGTCTTAAAGACTCGAAGTGAATTCCATAACTTGCTGAGTGTTTTCTTTTGTACCAACTTTGTTGCGCCCGCATTTTTGCTGCAGCTCATCCAATGCAGGTGGGAATACATGATATACATGTAATGTCACCTTAGAACCACATAAATTGTTTCTGTTCTTCTGCCTGATTGCTGTAGACTAAATATACCCCGGATCTCCAGGTTTTGGGATATTCCCAGTAGATTTGTTTCTTTCTTGCAAACAATTAGTAACGAACGCTGAACCATCCAGGTTCAAGCCATACCGGAAAGTTCACACTTATATATATATACGTATATATAATGATGAAAACGGGTTTCGGTTGGATGTGTTGATGATTGCGGGAACGGATCTCTCTCTCTCTATAACTAATATACAATGCATTATCATTAAAGCTTATGAAATACCTACTATACAATTCTATGACATTACTTTTATACTAAATGTATAATGCTGCTATTTAAATATAATCATACTATATCATGATACATCGTGCTGTATCATAGTACAGTATATCATACTACATCATAATATATCATACTAAATCATAGTATATACTACAATGTCATAGTATATCATACTATGTCATAGTATGTATACTGTATCCAACAGCATCACAAAATATACACATATCAACATACACTAATATTATAGTACATATTTGATATATATATATACATAGATAGATATGTAGATAGATATTATGATATGATGCATTATCACACTACATCTCAAAACATGATTCATATCCCATCCCCGGTACCAGGTCCTCCAACGGTACCGGGGGCTGGCCTCCACCGAGTGCTCCGGGGGTTGGGTCATCCACGAATGCTAAACGTGCACAGAAATGAACAACATCTTGCACAGAGGTAGCTACATCAATGGGTGGTGAATGAAACCTATCATGTTGTGCAAAGATGTGAACTTTTGCATTGGAAACAAGCCAGAGATGATCATCATTAAGTTGGTTTGAGGGAAAAAGTAGAGGAAACTCCATTTTTTCGC